>CM040404.1:41008651-41071151 GCA_022702515.1 Ilyophis sp. 1 JC-2022
CGCTAACAAACAATCTTTTTAGTTACACAAGTGTGTGTGTGTGTGTGTACTGTATATATCATAGCCGCCTATGTGTGGTTATTTAATGCTAATCATCTACATGCAGCTATATAAAAGTGAAGCACTGTTTTAAGCAGTTCCGTTGTACTGCACACTTAAAAGGGCTGAATTCACGTGAAGAATAAGAATATGAACATGAATCCCACATGGTGATGGCTGTCTGGTCTCCTGCTCCTATATTTCCATAGTTTCATTTTGAAATGGCGGGAGAGCAAAAGAGGCGCACATCACATTACAGCTCTGAGGCCTTTCTCCGCCAGCGCTTTGAACTTCACTCCAGGGTGCCTACCTTAGCGCATCACCGTGGTTACGTGGCGGATAGAGACGTGCACCGCTACACGCCGGCATAAAGAGAGATAGGGGTATGGGACTGAGGGCCTGCTTGACAAAGTCACACACACACACACACACACACACACACAATTTATGTAGAATTAGACACGGCTGTACTGTAGATGTCATGTGGCAGGCTAATCATTGTTGCTCTCAATGTCAGTCTGATTATGTTGCTTATTGCAATTACTTATCACAACACCAATTCATACATAATACTACATACTGTATTTGTGTGCATGAGTGTGCTCTATATATTCTTTACATTTTGGGAGGTGAAGTAGCACATGACATGGTGGCGATGGTGAACGCGACCGTAAATTTCACTATTCACGCAGGTGTGTAAACGCATACAAGCGCATTTTGAGAATTTTCATAGTATCTCTATGAATCGAGCTCAGGCTCATATGAGAGGTGGTTTGATGACGATGATGACGATGAAGCATTCGGACGCGGGAGATATCAAAGCCCAGCGCGTCCTCCGGGCGCTGCTGCTGCTTTGTCTCCTCACACACAGTCATACTGTGGTCTTCAAATGAGAAAAAGGTCACGCACCCGTATCTCCATTTTACCTCAGCAGGATGCGCGTACTCCACACCTCGTATCTACAGTCCCGTACTGAGACTGCTGTAGTACTGTACATCGACCTCGTCCGTCTTTGTAACCCTCATTTCACTCATTGAAATCGATCGACCAGTTAACATTTTAAAGGGAGAAAATAGTTATTTGCGTTGCGATTTTTAAAGAGGCTAATGAGCGCAGTATAACTGAGGATGTTCTTGCACATGTTACGTGGTGTGTGGATAGGGAGGCTATTTTAGTATTTCTCTGAGGAGCTGTTTAGCGCGGTGGCAACAGTGGCTGCGTTGTGCTGTCCTAACTTAAGCGTGCTAACTGGCCGCATCTAGATTTAATATGTATTGAATAAAAGCAGTAATGGGGCATAATACTAGATCTATTACAGGTAGGGGATTGTTCAACACATACTTGCATAACAAATGGGCTTCTGTGGCAATTCAATTACTGTTTTATTGCCGACCACCCCGGAAAAATAAATATATACAAAATATGGCAGCTGTTAAGCGCAGCTACCTCAGGAACGCTCATTCACGGACAGCAAGGAGCCTTTTCCTATATTTTCCTCCCTTTTAAATTTCAGATTAGTTTGGAAGTTGGCTTTTTTCACATTATGGACTTCTTGTAAACCAATGCGGCCCTAATTATAACATTTTATTGGCACTTTAAGGTACCAGCTGGGTTTTCCAGGGAAGATTGTTTAACAGTTTGGACAATCGGGAAGTAAATTCACAAAAAATCACCTAAGGGGATTTGGTGCATGCTTTCAGAGCTGTTACTGCCTGTGTAAGTGTTATTAGCCTCAGGTAATTACGTACTCTATCAATGCATGTGCCTTTATACGTTAAATCTGAAAAAGTTAGCCGTTCTTTGCTTCGGTATTAAAAATGTGTTCTCTTTTGGCTGTTTGTAAACCAAACAAATTATATTTCCCTGCAACCAAGCGTGGCCTTGAGTTCAGAAAGCCCAATGAAGAATGGCGATAGCATGGGGATGCATGTCCCTGGCCCTGAACTAACATTCTCCACAAACTCCACTCAGGGTTCACCCCCCCAAGCAACCCCCCATCTCCCAGCACTCAAAGAGTTAACAGGTCCAACTGGATACTCATTGGACTTCAGAGAAATGATGGCACATGCATCATCGTAATACGGTTAAACCCCCAAAACGAGGTAAACCAATCATTTCCAATCACATGTTTCTTTTCTCATAACAAAAGTTATATATTTATATTCTAATGAAATTTCCCCGACAACTTTTTTTCTCTTTCAAAGCGTCTGTCAGTTTCCTCTTGTGTAGGATCAGGTTGTGTCATTGCGACACTGACAACAAGATGGCAGTGTACACTAACTCAAATCCCCGGAGGATGGGCTGTGATAAGCCATAACACCTTTACCCCTCTCTCCCAATAAGAAACAAACTCAGCCCCCATGAAATCTGTGCTCCGGCGTTAAGTGTGTCTCTTTTTTGTGCTTGAGAACAGGGCTTTATAGTGTTTTCCACTGAAGATCGAACACAAGCGGAACAAAAGACCCACGCTCTGGCTTACACAGACACACATGCACATGCACACACTCACACACAGACACACCACACACGCACACATGTACACACTCACACACAGACACACCACACACGCACACACACACACATGTACACACTCACACACATACACCACGCACGCACACACATGCACACACTCACACACAGACACACCACACGCGCACACACGCACACACACACACATGCACACACGCACACACACACACATGCACACACTCACACACACATACACCACGCACGCACACACATGCACACACAAACACACCACACACGCGCGCACACACGCACGCACACACACACACACAGACAGACACCCGCACATACATATGCACATACAGACACACACACACACATGTACATACACAAACAAACACGGGCACGCGTACACATACTCACACACACACATGCATGCACACGCACGCACACACACACGCATAGGGGTGGCAGGACTTTTTGGGGTGCGGGTCTGGCTCGTCACAGTGCCAGCCAGGTAGCGCTCTGTGAAGCTGCTGATTGGGAAGAGCTCACTTACAGCCCTGCCCGCCACCATCTGTACCAGACCGCAGGCGGCAAACAGCTGGCTGGTCCCGGGCGCTGCCTGCCGTTTCACGTCTTTTGTTGTTTTCCCTCCATTGTCGGGGAAGAGGGGAGCGGTGCGGCTGGGGCACCGCCCAGCAGGAGCCCCCCCACCTCACCATACCCCCGGCACCCTGGACTTCCTCACCCCCGTTGCCCTTCTTGCTAGTAGCGTATTCTCCAACCAAGGTTCCAAATATACAAACCTGCTTTTGCGGTTTCATTTTATCCATTTTTTTTTTCTTGTCGTATAATTGCTGTTGTTGTTGTTGTTGCTGTGCAGTGTAAGGGCCGCAGGGGTAAGAACCGTAGGGGTGGGCTGAAAAACGGCAGGGTGCTCGGTTTTTGCGGTTTGCGGTTAAGTTCCGACCCTGCGGTTTTACGGCGGGTGGCCCTGAAGGGCTTTCTGGTATACACTGGGCCCTGTGTGCTGAGGCTCTGTTTCCCAGCCACCTCACGGCCGTCCACAAAGATGCCTGCTTCGCCTGTGGGGCTTAAACAGAAGTGCTTCTCGTTTGAGAAAGCTCCCAAAATAACCACTAATGCTACAAATGTAAAATATACAACATAATTGATGTGTAAAACCTCATCTAGATCATGGCATTTGATTTGTTTGACCTTATCCGGCCATTGTTTTTTTTGTGAGAAATGCCAGCATTTTCCATCCAATGATCACATATATTTTTTTTGTAAATGGAAGAAAGCCTCTGTTCACAGTTTTTTGTTTTCAAGTTAAGTACAGTGAAGAAAGAGATTAAATATGGTGTTGTTAGCACAGCAGAACACTGTTTTTGGAAATGTCTTGTCTGATGAAGCTGTTAAAAGGTTTTCCTGGGAAATTGAATCATAATTTTCTACTGAAGAGGTGTTGCCTAAAAGTACTCAGGATTATCAATGTCAGACAGGGAGCTATAAAACCATACTCTACAGTCTTATCACACAGACCTGCTAATGGTTTTCTTTTTCAGTCCATCTAAGGTCAAACGTACAGGATATGTGTGTGTTTTCCCCAGTGTATAATTTATGATATGATTGGACAAAAATGTCCTCATACGGTAGGTTCCCATGTCTGGGAAATCAAACAAAAACAATAAACATTTTGTTCCATGAAATGGTACATAGTGCATGCAATCCGTTTATAGCCACTTAGTATATTCTAATAAATCCGGAAGGATCGTTGGACTTTTTTTGGACATTAAATGTTACTGTGATGAGAAGTCTGTCGCTGTGACATTTCACATAAGGATTAAAAATGCACGAGCATTTTAATTCTTGTCAAAGTTTAGGAGTGTGTGTGTTTCTTTATGCCATCCTCTCTGAAGGACCTGGTGATATCATTTCCATATCTGTCCTCTGTTATTCTTGGAATATTGTTGTTATTTCTTGCTTTGGATATTTTTCAGGCTCCTCCTTCAAGCTGATGTGATTTGTCTGGTCTCTCTTGCCAGTGTACGTGCATATACTGTATAGATGTGGTGATTCATTCTGTTCAAATACTTTTAAGGGAGGAAAAAGGAATGATCACCTACTTTGAATACAAAATTAGTGAATAAGGAATGGTTTTCTTCTTCACGACCCTATTATTACAGATCTCTAGTATTTAGCAGTAATTATAGTAATTAGGATCCATTGTAAAAGCTAGAATTTAGCTTTTATGTATGCAAAGTAACCTTGTGTAACTAAGAAAGGTATATCAGGTTTTTTTGGTTTTTCCTTATATGCCCATAGATACATTTGTTTTTGCTGGCTTTAAAATTAGTTTTTTTAATGAATTTGTGATATTCAGGAAAACATTATGAGGCAATTGGGGAAAGATAACTATTAATTAGACATAGCTAATTAAACTGTGTTCATCCGCTTGATAAACACATTTATTTTCTGTAAACGGTTTTTGAAACATGTATCGGCTGAGTTTTGATGACTGTGGGGTTATCAGGGGTTCTGGGATAGGTCTTGAGATTTGGGGTCGCCCTCCCAGAGAGTCGTTGTGGGGTGGTGGGAGAGGAGCTGCCAGTGTTTAGGGGCGGGGGCTTGTGAGCTGTTGTCTACCCCCCCACCCTCTACGTCTTAATTGCGCAGAGGGGGCCGCAAGCGTTTTTGGCGAGCTGGCCAGGAGACACCCATGCCCCGAACCACAGCCACGCCTCCAGATTAGGGGCGCTGCTCTCATTCACCCTGGGTGGGTTGTAATTTAGATGGCAATCACTGCATAGTCACAGGGAGCACAATAGGACCCTGATATTGAAAGTGCTGGTTATTCTATATCATTACTATCATTATTTATGAATTGAGATGGCGCTTTCTTCCTGACCCCTCCCCCTCCCCCTCCCCCTCCCCCTCCCCCGCTGGTTTGTGTATGTCAAAGCACAGCAATTTCGCCCAATGTATGGCACTGAAAGTCAGAGATAATGAGGGTCGCTAGAGAGGTAAATGCACATGAATAATCATGGCTTGCTATGGTTGGGAAAACAGCATAAAGGTTGTACACAGAAATAAAAATGGACTAAGGGGGTTTATTTTAGCTCTCGTATGATCACATTAAATGAAAAGAGCAGTAAGCTGAAACCGCAAAGTGAGGTGTTTTTTGTGTATATATTCTAATGGTAGAAATGAGGGTGTGTGTGTTTGGGTGGTGGGGGGGATCTTGCTCGTAGAAATGTTTGCGCAAGATGTGGGCAGATGAGGCCTGTTTATGTCTGCTCAGGGAAACATAATAACAAAATTGAATATGTGTGCATTAAAAATGTTGCTATGTTTTTGCAGCTCGATTTTACAAAACCCAACGAAGCCCTAGTTTGTGTGTACACGGTCATAAGACGGCGCTGGCAAGCCAATTAAGCGCATTGAATCACATATTTGCACTAGAGATGCACAGATGTTCACATGTGCCGTCGTTGTATTGTGGTGAGGGGAGAGCCATATGCTAACCGCTTTCTGGGCTTTAAAAGGATAGAAAAGTAAACTTTAGCTGTAAGACTAGACAAATGCTGCGTAGCCCGGGGGAAACTCATTGAGGGTCTGTCTTAGGTACGGCAAAGAAAAATGGCATTTGTGTGTGTATGTCTGTGCGTGTGTATGTCTGTGTGTGCGTGCGTGCGTGCGTGCGTGCGTGCGTGTGTGTGTGTGTGTGTGTGTGTATGTGTTTGTTTGTATGTGCGTGCTTGTGTGTTTGCGTGAGTGCAGGTGTGTGTTTGTTTTTTGTTTTTTCCCGGAGAATTACCCACAAAGATTTAATACTTATTGAAACTGAACATGCTATTGACGTCTTTGTTCAAATATTCGATGAGGAACTTAGAGGAGATAAGCTGTCAATACACCGTTGTGTTGGTCTGCTTAAAGATGCTTCAATTAAGGCTCTAATGCATGTGTGTGTGTGTGTGTGTGTGTGTGTGTGTGTGTGTGTGTGTGTGTATAGAAAAGAACAGGTATGGCTTCATAACCTGAATGGCTGGAATCAGAAGTACACTCTCAGAGCTGAGGGTAATCATGTGAGCCGTCTTAGTAATTTCAGAAATGGGGATTGCAAATTAATGACAGATCTTCAAATGGGGGGTGTCTGTAATGGGATTCCATTTAGAGTTGGCCGTGGCTGAACGAATGTAAACAAAACAGGGAAGAGACGGAGCAAAATGCGTCACCTGCGCACGGACGGCTCTGTCCTTGATTATCTGTGTCCTGTTTGAAGCGCGCTAATTAATATGTGGAGATTGATTGTTTAAGCATGCAAGGATGCCAAGGCCTTCCACAGAAGACAACTTTACTTTAGCCTTTTATCAGCCCTGAGAGAAATGTTCGAAGTAAAAATAAGCAGACGAGTTTACTTACATTGCGCTAAGTGCATTCTTGGCTGCCATTGGGGAGTCGTTTGCTCGCTAAAGCCAAATAACCCATTTGTGGCAACAAATGTCACCGTCTGAGCTTCTCCATGACGATCTGGCAACACTACACCCCTTCAACGGCATCCGCTACGGCCGAAGGGACTGATGGGTAATTGATAACTGCGATAGGAGCAAACACACAAGTGGCATTACTGAATTATTCAGACCTCTTTTTTTTCCAGTATCAATAAGGTTAAAGGATCCCTGTGTCTGTTTACACTGAAAACCAGACTAAAGCGGGCCAGACAGTTGCTCTGCCACTCTATCAGAAAACCAAACAGTGTACGTTTGGTTTCTGCCGACAAAATGTTTTATAAGCTTGTAACAATGTGTGTGAAGCTGCCAGAATTATAAATAGGCAGCGGAGCTCATGCATGCTAATGTTATGTTGTAAGCAGTTTTGTTGACAAGCGCTAATACTTCTTTCATACTATCATCAAAAGCAGCTAATACAACAGCCATTACTCCCCGGCTCTGCAAGCAAGACATGATGGATTGTGACCTTAACGCGGGTTAGCCGAGTTTTGAAAGTTAAACAACTCGCCATAAATCACGGAATTATTACGACGTGGTTTAATTGGTTAAGGACTGTTTATTTCCTAAAGAGGTTGAAAAAATTTGGGTTCGGCACTTTTAATTTGCAAAGTGCATTTTCATTACGAATGGCAGTTTAATATTACCCTCCTTTGTCATGCAAAATACGCAACGTGCAGGCAATCTATTAATTGGGCGAAAATGCATGGCAAGCGTAAATCGTCTTCTCTCTCTCCCTCTCCCTCTCTCTTTCTCTCTCTCTCTCCCTCTCCCTCTCTCTCTCTTTTCTCTTGTGTGTGAGCTTGTGCATTTATTAAGAGGTGCAGGGAGGGACCCAGAAAAAGTTAAAGACTTTTCCACTTGGCTGTTGTTTCCTGAAAAGAAAATGAAAATATGACAACCTATTTCCCACTATTCTGTAAACTAATTAAGGAACTGTAAACATGAAGGATACATTGTGTAATTATCTCAGTTTTCCTTGCAGCTTGCATTAATATATTTATATTAGCAGTGATGCAATGATGCATTGGCTATATGACTCCTAAAAAGGCCCTCCTAAAGCTAAAATTGGCTTAAAACTTTGAAAAAATATTTAGGGTAATTAAAAAAATGTTTTTTGAACATTACTGATAGGGGGTACTGGCTCCTTTGAATCCCATAATTGAATCAAAAGTTTATATCAGTATGAATGAATGAATGAATGAAATATTCATGTACTCATTCATTCATTACCTACATGCCTGCTAGTATTAGTACTATTTTTATAACTGATTCGTGCTAATGTTGTTGCTGTCAAGTGTAGCTGGGCAGTGTGACTCACGGTGGTCAGTCAGTTTGGAGGACAGGTTGGCCGGGACGTCCGCTGCCTGTCGTTCACGCTTCGTCGTCGGACGTCTTCGACCGTGGCCCGCGGTGCGGAGGGGAGAGAGGGCTTCTCTTGACGGCGCACACCCCTCCACCCTCCCCTTCGAATGTCACCGTCCTCCCAATCTCTCATTTTCCGCTGTCACTCATCCGTCACCCTCCACTGCATACGGACCAATCAGCTGCCGTCTCCCGGGACGTTTTGTCACGCCTTAAAGATGCATGACAAAGTGCTCCTTGATTTCCCAGTTGCCAGCATGGTTTGCAGCCCCCCCCCCCCCCCCAAAGCCCCCACCTCGTTCCCGCCCGTCTCCCGTATTAAGGAGTCAGGCCCTGTCCCGGGCCGCCCGCTACCCACGGACCGTGTTCCTGTCTGGGCCGTCACGAGAGGAGCGCCGTGCCGTGGCTGCGGCTCTTTTGCATACCGCTGCCGAGACAGGTCCGTCTGGGCCTCGCGCGAGGGCTACCCAGAGACGATCCCTGCACACAGGCAGGCAGAGAATAGGGACAAAGGAGGAAATCCTGTTTAATGAGCTAAACCACTGTAAGGCTGATTAAAGATGGACAGCTGTGCTGATATACTGTGTGTATATACAGTGCTGCTCGAAAGTTTGTGAACCCTTTAGAATTTTCTGTATATCTGCATAAATTATAAATTGTGATCACATCTTCATCTAAGTCCTAAAACTTGATAAAGTGAACCCAGCTCAACAAAAAACACTAAAAAAAATGTTTTTAAATAATTTATTTATTGAGCTAAATTATCCAACATTAAATGCTTTGTTGGCAAAAGTATGCGAACCCTTGGATCATACGTATTTTTAAAGTATCATATTTAATATTTGGTTACATATCCTTTGCATGCTGTTACTTCCTAAAGTCTGTGACCCATTAATATCAAAATATTCTTATTTATAGATACTGTTACAAGCGATACTATAACCTCTCTGCATTTGAATGGATCTCTATGGGAATTGGGGGGTGAGACTAGATTCAACTGTACATTACACTGGTACAGTATGGAACACATGACTGGCTAAATGGCTGTAAGTCATCCAGAGTCTAAGGTATCATTTTCCTATAGAACTCTATGGGGGGAAAAGTCAGGAGAAGAAACCTTTAAAGTGATCCATCCACATCTACTTCGTATCTGGCCACAGAGTGATGATTTGGGGCTCGTTTGATACCTTAGACCCAGCCATTTAGCAAGTCATGTTTTCCATACTGTACCAGTGTAAATTACAGCTGAATCTAGTCTCACCCCCCAATTTCTATAGAAGGCCATTCAAATGCAGAGAGGTTATAGTATCGCTTGTAACAGTACCTGAAAATAAGATATTGAGAGTATTTTGATGTTGATTGGTCACAGACTTCAGGAAGTAACAGCATGCAAAGGATATGCGACCAAATATTAAATATGATACTTTAAAAATATGTTAAAGCAAAATATTCTAATTTTCTGAGACACTGAATTTTGGGTTTCATTAGCTGTAAGCCATAATCATCAAAATTACAAGAAATAAAGGCTTGAAATATTTCACTCTATGTGTAATGAATCTATATAATATATGAGTTTCACTTTCTGAAATGAGTGACAAAAAATATTGACCTTTTTCATGATATTATAATTTTTTGAGCTGCACCTGTAGGTATATATGTATATATATTTAAATTGTGACAGTTGATTATTATAAGAGTTCACAAATAAGGTGTTAAAAACTGATAATGGATAAAAAAAAGTAACTACATTTTGAAACCTGTGAAAATTCAGCAATATGGTGTTCAAATCTGGTCAGCGATGTACGTCATTTTAATCCACAATTGTGAGGGCGGTGAACAAGGACAACTGTTGCAGTGTAATGGCCCTCAAGCAGGTTGTTAAGTCTAGAAGCTTCTATTTATGGGCCATGCTCAGTATATATATCCAAAAGAAAACAATGATGACATTTTACATGTTTGAACAGGCTTCACGCTTGTATTCTTCCATATGAATGCGACACCTTATTGCAGACACACTGACTTGAGAATTCTCGGTTGACCTTCTTGGTTTGAAGAGGAGGCATGAATCATACCTGTGAGGAGAAAAAAGTAAGAACAATAATAATAGCACTCAAAAAGTCATCCCTTTCAAACCCAGCGCTAACTCACTATTGTGTGCCAGGATGGTCTTGTTTTGGTCTTTTTAGATAATGTGAGCTTGGACCTGCACTTCCCAGGAAGAGAGCGCTCATGTGACTCCATGGCCACAAGGGCTTTTATCCCGTGTGAAAGCCAAACTTCAATTGACGAATCCTTTCAGTGGCCTTACGTGGGGTGCGATGAAGAAAGGGTTGCGATAAAAACCACAATACGGGCGTTTTTCCAAGCTCTCACCCAATTATGGCTGTTCTCTTAAAATCGGTTGTTTATAATAGGTGGCCGTGACAACAATTGCAACAAAGTATCTCTCAAGCGCAAGCGGTTGCTCTCGATAAAAGAAACGAGTTTCGCGGATACAATGCCGTAAATTTATGACACCGAAGAGAGGGCGAAATCCCTGCAGAACAATCAGCTCAGCGTAATATGGAAAAGGGGGGAAAGAGGGGAATATCTATTCTGTTTTGCATTTACTGTAACTGAAATAGTCTTGGAGAGAATGGATCTCAGCACCTCCACCACAGCCATCAATCACAGCAACTTAAAGGCTGGAAATAGAATATGATCTGCATGTGTTCTACTTGCATCATGTTTTCCAGACTAGTGGTTTAAAGAGAGACTCATAATTGGTTATAATACAAAGCCTCTGTTTATCCACAGAGCAACACAGACTATGAATTAGGAGATAATAAATCAATTTACCTTACGTGTACGTCTTTGGGAAGCTTTTTAGTCATGTTTTGTAAGGGGATAATCTCTTTAACAGGAAATGCCAGCTCTTAGGAAAAGTTGGTATATTATTTGCCTTCCCTACTTCCTTGCATGACATTTCATGTGTGCCGGTTCAGGTTTAGTTTTGTGAAGGAATAAAAACAGCCCAATTTGAAGGTGAAATGCTTTGTCATTAAGCCCCAAGGATATCGGTATCTGTCTCCGGGATTGTGTGGAGCGTACCGCACGAGATAAATAAAAGTTGAACACTTGGAAGGACGGAACCATTGTGCGACTGTCATCTTTCATGACGATCCATCTTCAGCAAGGCACTGAATTAGATTCCGCCTGTGTCTGGGGTTTTTCTGCCTGTTTTGTCTTGCTTCCTGTATAACACTCAATATGGAAAATGGTGCAGAGAAGACACAAACTCAACTGCTTTGTGACATCTGTCAGAAAAGGTAGATTTTTTTTCCCACAGGCAACATTTAGGTAATTATCAAAACAGCCCTGGTGGTGAAACCCTTTCTGACTGTGGATAGTGTTTTTCTTTGACCTAAACAGACGTGATGTTTCTTTTAACCATTCTCGAGGAGGATGCAGAGAGGGAAAATCTTTTGCGCATAGCTTATCGTTGATATTCCTGCTGTGATAGAACATGAGGGCTTCATATTCACGTCACGTGGCGCTGTAATGGCATCATGTAGTCCAGCTGTCTCTCGTGTTCGTGTTTGTTCATTTTGTTTTGTTGTGCCGGGCTTTTGTTTTTTGTTTTTTTCATGCGCTGTGTGTCTGTTGTGGTAGGGGGAAGCAGACTGAAGATTGTTCAGGGCACTCATGCTGCTCGTTTTGATAATATTGAATAATTGCATATTCGGGATAATTTTGTTTGTGGTCATCACCACGGAGACGCATTCAATCACAATATATGCTAGGGAATGTCCGTTGGATCTGCAGCTACAAAGTTTTCCATCGTTCTTCACCGGAGTTGAAGATGTCGGGACTGGTCTAGGACTGCGGGCAATCTTCAAGAGGCCACCAGGGAAGAGAAATGAGAAGATAATGTGGGGGAGAAGTGAGGCGATGACTGGGAAGGCTGACGCAGTTCGTGCTCAGTTTTGACAGTGTACAGAGATCGCAACACTGCGTGTATGGAGGAAAGTTGTGGAGGCAGAGTTTGTGTGTTGGACTGCTTAATCACACTAGATCACACTATCTTGGGACAGCAGGGGCTATTTTTAATCATGGCTGCTTTCCCATTTAATTCACTTAATTAGTTTGATTAATGCAATGAGTATATTGAATGTCTTTGTTTGATATGTGTGTGTTGTGGGTCTGCCCCACTTTTTTGTTGTTGCTGGGGCTACAACTGAAGTTCCCTTGCAGGAAAATAAAAGTTATTCCATTCTATATTTGAGGCTTCAGGCATTGTATTTCATTTGCTGACATGGCCATTGAGTTTATTTGCATGTAGAAGCAAAATAATCACAAATGAACATCAGACAACTCTCGGTCTCAAAACCGCAGGAAAGAGTTTCAAAAACATATGCACTGCATGTGCTCATAACCAGATCTGTCTGCTGAGAGATATATGTGATCTTACAGGCTTCCAGTAATGATGGTCAACGTCTAGGATATATTTTTTTGAGTAAATACCTGACAAAGAGAGATGACCCTCCACTATTAGTTGTGTTGGGTGGCTTGACAGTGCTCCTCAATCTATCTTCCTGGAACTTCCAGAACATCAGAACATTTTCCTAATGAAACAGAAAACAAAATGTTACCCTCTAGTGCGAACTTAAAGTTTTTCTTTCTAAATGTCTCTACCAGTCTCCTGTCAACCCTTCCCCACGGATTTCAACATCTGGAATTCCTGGTGGTTTTTCACGAACGACATCTGTTGTTAAATTAACTTGACCGAAGCCCAGATCCTCAATTTGCACCAGGCAGCATGGTGAGGGCCTCTCAAGGTTTGGTGTCAGAAAGAATAATTTCCACCTAGAGAACCCATGCCCGAGACGCCGCCTGTACAAGTTTAGTCTGTTTTGCTTGATATCTATTTTTGCAAACAACCTCTAGCATCCAATTTAGAAAAAGAAGGTGTGTTCTTTAAGGTCAGTCAATAGAAATAGATGGAGAGATTACGTGATGCAAACTGATAAAACCACAGTGCCAGAGTCTGTCGACCACTGGATTCATCATCACGCCTTGGTGCAAAGCCGAGGCACTTTGATACGGCTTCGCTCCGTACTTCATATTTATTCAGGGCCCTCAGAGCATGCAGGTATTTTTTAATATCTGTTTTTAAACCCTATTGTGGCTCAGGTGTGCGCACAACAGGTGAGAGGGACGGCGATCGCAGGTGAGCCATCGCTCTCTCGCTGCGTCGCAGGAAAGTGAAAACGCCCGCAGGTGCGTTCCGCCTCGCCTGGGTGCTGACGGCGGTGAGGATTTTCAGACGAGCCACCGACTGGAACTGTGGAAAACAGGGGAAGACCCCGCCCCTGTTTCCCCTTGCCGAATCCTTGTCAGGTCCCGTCAGATGGGTGCTGTCCGGGTTATGGATTGCTTTGCCGGGGGGGATAACCCACTTGGGTGCCCATTTTCCCTCTGGCCCGTCGCTCCTGGCTCAGTCACGTGACGAAAGTCTGCAAGAGCAGAGCGGGCCTAGTCTGGATTTATGGACCTAATAGGCACCCTTAGAAGTTCCCGGGATGAGGTGTCATAATTAATGGCTTCCAGACTTTTATTACCTGCATGGTGTTAGTAATTAGGCTAAATAGGGGGGATTACAGAGGCTCGGTAAAGGCAACATTTTTCACTTCACAGGATTTATGATCATTGCATGGTTCCCAAGGCTTGCGCTAAAGGCTCTCATTTGCATGAGGGCGCACAAGCTGAAAGCGCACGTTACCACTTCCTCCTGTTACCATGACGAGAGCCATTCTGTTTCTGAGGCTCAACAGAACTGCCGTTGGTTTGGATGGCTTCTGTGTGTATGATTATTTTTTTTATTTAGTTGTTGGCAGAAGCTAATATGGAACATTCAATTGGTGTATATGACATGTTCTTATTTAGCTCCTGAAAATCTTCTCAGTCTATGAGGTTTTCTTTATTTTTTTGCCTTCACACATCAACTAAGGCCTCTAGAATAATGTATCTTAAATGACTCAAATTAGCACAGGGCTATATGCTAGTTGTTACAATTGCACCTGAGCTCTTAGATATGTGTGAAGTTGTTTAATTTGAAGTAAGCGGTTTGTATTTCAGAGAATGAAAATATGTGGATTGAGATTTTTTGTGACCTGAATTTTGTACATATGGATGTCTCATTAAATGATGTGAGGGACATTGATGTATTTTTTTACATATGTTGCATGATACGTTACATATGATATTCATCTTTTAAACATATTTTATGTCTGTACCGAAACAAAAGAAAAAACTTTTTATTGATCATAATATTACTCACATCCCCACTATAGTGAGCATGATTGTGGCAATATAGAACCTTAACAACCCTGTGTCACGCACGGTCTAATGAGGCTGGTTCAGTGGGCTATGTCCTGTATGTCATGCTAATGTATCGCAGTGCTTCCCATTGCTGTGGCACTTACATTTTATTTTTTATTTAGCTATTTAATGTTGAAAAACCCAATACTCGGTTGGCGAATGGAAAATTAAAGGAGCATCTACTCTCCATCACTTTCTAAACACTGGGGAGCTTATATTTATGCAAGCTCTTGTGTCGCAGCTTTGGGCAACGCAGTAGACGAGGAGATGGTTGGCATCGGTTTCAGACTCCGACAGACAGAGTGGCCAAAGTCATTTGCTCAAGATGGCAGGCGAACTAGTTAGCTACAGTAGGTAGACCACCCAATGAGAGCAGACGACAACAAGACCGTTCATTACACAAACAATATTTTTCTCTGTTTTCCCTCATGACGAACGAAATACCCCTTTTCCCACAATGGTTTTGACGTCTACTCGCCACCATGACTGCCAGTGTTTCCCGCCTAGAAAGAAATGTACAATAATATGGCCGCCTGCCAACCTGACACTGTAAGGCAAAATTGCATTCAGGATTTCATCTGTAAGTCTTATTCAACAGAACTTCATAAAATCCCTACTATTTTATGAACAAAGCAGGTTATGTACTGTATCTGATAACGAGGAAGTTACCAATTGATTTATGAACAACTCGAAAACTCAACAGTGAGTGAATTTTTGAACATTGAGTATTGAATACTAAATACTGGCCCTAATGCTTTACACAAGGGAACAAATGCATATGATCTTTGCCATGTAAAACTTCTGCTGCATAAGTGGCGAGGATCCTTCCTCAGATTTCAGTTGAATAACAGAACGATTGTGGGACTTCATCAACCCTGAAGGAGTCGTCTAGAACTTTCTATATTAGTTCTACTGACAACTGCCAGATGTTCAACGCACCACAGCCTTCATGTTATCTTACTATGCTTTTCATAGACCAACAAACAATGTGAAAAAATATTGTTCTTGTCTTGAGTGACCACAGTCTCGGTTGTAGTCCAAAATTGAACAAACAGCAGCTGTTTCGACAATGCATTCTACACAGCAACATTGATCTGCCAGTTGTCCACATCCAGGGATCTTTACAGTATTCTCATTTATGCAGCTGGATTTTTCAAGTTCTTTGCTTACAGGCAGTGCCACAACCCAAGAATCAAACCTGCAACCTTATGCTTACACGAGTATGACTACCGCTTCTCTCCCCCCTACTTCGAGTATGTGCCCCCCACCATGTTACCTCATGGCAGTTCTCAAAGGTGGGGGCTGTGCAGAAGCTGACTTGACTGGGCTGTGTATCCGATGCAGGTCTCCAGACCCTCCGCTGAGGCGAGATGTGTTAATATCAGCGATGCAAAGCGGACCAATTAAGCGGCCCCGCCCGCATGTTTTAACCGGCCCAGGATGCACAGGGCGGGGGGCAGCGCGCGGGGGGGGTTGCGCACTGTGCCGAGCCCCGTTGCCGCTCTCTGCAGGGCAGGCAGCTACGAGCGCTCAAACGGGGCCCGCGGTTGAAGACAGGCCCATTGACAAGCCGGAATGGCAATAATTTATTGTATATTGATGGAGTGTGACAAATCATGCCGGAGCGTGCGGGATGGGGGGGGAGGCACTGTGACGGGTAGAGATGAAACCTTCACAGCTCATTGGGTCCGAATGCAGCCACCTGGGTGGTGCGTCACTCCAAAACACCAGCCTTGGCACTCCGGGGCTGCTGACAGCTGCCCAATATAGGGGCGCCCTCCGCAAATTAATCAACGGGGACGGCCCAATAAACCGCTAAGGATCTATGTTGACCCCAAAAAAAAAAAAAAAACTGAATGGAAAAGAGACGTTGTGACTTCTTAGTTGGGCTACAGGAACATAACAGACTAATACAAATGAAAACAGATGCTTTTGAATAGTCTCCTACAGTTTTGTTACGTAGACATAATCTTTTTTTTTTTTTCCTGTGTCTTTGTGTGCTTTTGCATATCCTGTACATATGAAATGTGTTCATTACATTTATGGATAATAAGCGCTTCATCCTGTGGTGAATAAGTAAAAAATACAGTGTACAATGGTCCAAAGTACAATGAGTAGATTTATGAAAAAACAAGGGCAGCGTGTCTGACAAATGCATACTTTCGGGTGGTAGGGGGACCTCTAGATTGAATCGAATCAGAGTAGTGCTGAAAATGTGCAAGATCAGAATCTGGCAAAGTGGGATATTTATACTCTGGCATTCTGGGTAAAAGTATGATACGTCTGCCGATATTCTTTCTGTGCCACGGGAATGTCACTTTTACTTTTGAAATTGGAATTCACAAACTTGTATCTGCATGCGGGACTGACCAACATTCTAGTTGAAAATGGAACTTACTAGTAAACAAGCTTCAGTAATATCTATGATTAAAAGCACCTGTTATGATCGTCTCGAATGATGTGTTTGTTCTGTCTGACATCAGAGACGGTCTGAGGTTTTGATGGGATGTTTCTAAGCTAAAGCCGGTGAAGTTTGCTCTTGGGTAATTCTTTTATTTTCTTCAAAATGTCAGGCTGAACTTAACCAGGCATAAATAGCCCAGGGGTGGTCAAAACTTTTTATACACACTATCCGTATCATGTTCAGTCTGGTGATTTTTATTAGCATATTCGTGTAATGCTTCTTATTTCAAGTCCTCATTGTGAAATGATGTCTCGCATAACATCAGGCAAAAAGCACTTTTGCTCTTGTTTTGTTTGATGTAGCAAAACATCGTCAGGATGTGGTAAAATAACCTCAACTCAGCTTAACCCTTTGAAGAGCAGGTTTTTTGGAATTCAAAATTCAAAAACTCCATTGCTTTGCAGCAGTTATTGTTACATCAGCATTAGAATGTGCAGTCAAGACCATTCTAATCACATATTTGTGATCTTGCACCTTCAAGGGTTAAAGAGCTGATGCAAGAAAATTGCAAAGCATCCCATAGAAATCCCTTTATTGAGTCTCATCGCTCAGTCACAACATCCAGGGATCTGAACTGTCCCATAGACTCTGCCGGCGTGATTTGTGGCGCCTCAGTCTTTCTGTCTATGGAAAATCGACCCCTGCGAGTGAAAGCCTCTAAGTGGATGCAAGACTACATGCTCCTCCCATCAATTATCCCTGTATATTAATTGAGGATTGGAAACAACAGCTTTTTAGGTATGCAGAGGCCATCTGTGCCATTCATCAGCATTCATTGATGAAAACTGCAGTGCACAAGTCATAGATTCCTCTTAACTTGAGACCTGATACAGAACTTATTTGGCTCTTAATGTTTTATGTATGTGTAAGAAAGCAAGCAATAAATCTAGTCAGGGTGTGAAATGAAGACCAGACACCAGGCAAATTCTGGTGAAATTTTGATTGTGTCTGGTAAGATTTTTGCTCGATTTGGCCGTTAACCAAGCTGGTTGTGTTATATTGTAAAAGGTAATGTGGCTGGTAAAAATGTTGAAAATGGCTGGTGGTGTTTTTCATCCACTCTAAGCCAGTGTGTGAAAAAGTAAATTTCATACCCTGAATTTAGTACACAACATGTCCTTAGAATACATGCAGATTGGAGAATATCAACTGTAGAGGAGAAATCCCAGTATATTATTTATGTCCTACAGTTTGAAAATATGTTCAGTGTTCACATTAGGGGAGAGGAATGATCACGCTGATTATTATTTTTCCGTTGCAATCGTTGCCTGTTTTCACTGAAAAATTGTTTTCCATCTGTTGGATCGCAGAATTCGCTCCATCCATCTGTTCTATACTCTTGAGTTCTCTTTCCCAGCAGAAGATAATGCAACAGAACAATGACACGAGACGTAAAACGCCACGGCATAATCCAAACGGACAAAAAAACCCCTAAATAGATTGAGGCTTGATGGATTGCCCTTTAATGGGTTTGTCCTTTTCTTTCTCCGTCTTTATTGATCTTAATAGATGATGTCCTCTCCTGCCTTTTTGACAGCAGGTGAAAAGGATTGAAATGGAACAGGTTGATGACAATGCCTGACTGCCCGGGCAAAAATAAACTATTTCGCGGGCAGCCTGGCCTTGACCGCGAAGGAGACAGAGGCTAACGAACGGGGAACTTACACACTCTCCGAGACGATCCAACTGTTGTGATCAGAAATGTTATTCCTCTATGAAATATTAGTAATTAATTGGATGTCCTGGCGTAGTTCACCCCGTGTTCCCTGTCACGCTTTTTCTTAAGCGGTGGCCTAAAGCCAGTCATTAGCGGTTTCATTACTGAAGTTTTATTTGGGAGGGAGGGGGGAGGGAGGGGGGAGGGAGGGGGGGGGGTTGTTACACCTGAGGTTTATAACTGCTGTCTGATTTTCCAAGTAATTACTCATGAATATTAACAGGTTTTGAGCTGCAATGCAAAACTTTGTATCTTTGAGTTTTGCGCGGATATGTTTCATTTGCGTCATCTTAAAAATGATATTTTCAAGACCGCATGAATGTAATGTATGCCGGTTGTAATTCTTCTTAGGCTTATTGCTATTGTTTGACAATAGCCCCTTTTTTTACACTGCTGTAAAATCTCTACAAGTTGAAAGGCAAACAGAAAGATTTTCACATTCATAGTCTGTTTCATGCTTCTGTTGACTCGTATAGTTGGAGTGCATTATGATTTCATTATAAGACAAAATGACTCTCTCCTGATAAAAATCTGTAGATTAGGAAAGCAAGACAATAAATTATGCAAAGTGTTTGAAAACACATACAGTTATAATTAGATGGCATTTGATTTCAAATGAAGCGACGGTGGGAACTTACTTATCTTCTTAACCCCCGAATACTTCCATTAGCATTGTGTAAAATGAGCTGTGTGCAATGGTGAGGGAGCGGCCGTGTGATCAGATTGGCCTGAGCCGTCTTTTTCCGAACTTGAAACGCTCCTTCTTCCCAGACGTCAGCCCTGTCCTGTTGCATATTCAGGGGAACAGGTGAGATCAATGCCTGCGCAGGCGAATCGGCTCACAGCAGCCCTGACACAAACTATCTAATGGCATGAGTAACAATATCATTAAAGTGACCAAAGACACCCGGATTTACGAGTGGTCGACTGACGGAAAGATCTTGCCGTTAAACAGCGGCCTAGCAGGTTGCCACAGATAATACCCTTTAAAGGAGTGAATCTGTTGGATCTGCAGTAATTGTCCATTGAAAGTGTGCCATTGGCGTAAGTGCCACCTGTAGCGGGAGGGTCTAAGTCAGCTGGGTGTTGTTGCACTACAGCAACTTCTGTGACCAATCAGATGTTCGTACAACAGTGAACAGTTCTCCAGTGCAGTTGCTGCAGCGGCTTAGCTTGCGAGTTTCAGAGTGCTAAAGCAGCGATTTGATGGCACACCTGTCAATCTTTGCCCCCCTTGACGGAGAACAGAGGAAAATTGGGACCCACAGTTGTCATAAGGAATTCTGAACTGCAGAGAAAATAAGGGAAAGTAGCTAAAAGCTCTTTCTTGAATAAATAAATAATTAAGTAGATTAATTCATAAATTTGATGAAGATGGTTTAAGATTGTGGACTTGCTATCACCGTGTCAGCTGCTTCCTTTTTGAGTAAGATATATAATTTTTTTAGGTTTCAATCTTGTGTGGGTGTCTGAGTAAGTTTAGTACTTAAAATATGCACAGCAGAGATAGAGAGAGTGAGTGAGGAGAAAGACTACTGAATAAATGATGTTCTACATTTTGGGAAGCATATCTAGGTGAATTTCTTTTTGTTTTTCTGCTCAGTTGGGAATGAGCAGCTTGTATCAGGACCAGCTACAGTAGGTGCCTGTTTATAAGTATAAATCTTTGTTCGTTAATTTATACGGCTATGTTTTATTTATATTGAGTTGTAGGGGGCTGCGTTTCACCCGCGAAAGTGTCGGAATGTTGAGTTTGGGTTTGGCTTTGGGGGCGAGTTTCAGCATTGGAGGGGGCCCTGTGGTAAAATAAGACCTGTCATATGCTGCTCTTTACTTTGCCCAGCCTTGTCAAGGAAGACAGATTGCCTGCATGGAGCCGTTTGATCCACAGACCGGGAAGGGGGGGGGGGGGGGGGGGGTTGCTGGGGTGGCAGTGAAGGAGGGGTGGGGGTTGGTGGGGGGGGAGGGGGGGGCAGGCGGGGGGTGGAGGAGCCCGCAGAGCCACTGGAAAGGTGTTGGGTTCTTTTGCTCGTTACTGCACTGTCACCGTCGTGCACGCATGAATTAAAAAAAATAAGAAGAAGACATTAAGAGGTGTCGTTTCCACAGCAGCCTGAAGCTGAAGAAGGGCTGACACAGATTGCGCCGGTGGAGTTTGATTGGGATCGCGGACGGAAAGTGGCAGTTGCCTCCTTTTTGTTCAGCACACTGTTTCCGCGGAGTTTGTGACTGTCCTCTACAAGACTGTCAGGCTGAGATAACAGCCGCACTACAGCAGGGCTAATAATGTGGCACTGCTGACGGGGACCCAGACTCCTGGACTACATCCTCCGCAACTTTAATGGTTGCTATTTTAGTGGAGACGATCAGCACCGGGAGAAGCCAGTGAGCTCGTAACAAGAAGCAAAGCCAATGATTTTCCAAGCTGTCCAGGACAGATACAGTGAAGGGCCTGTGTAGTTTTATGCGCACCGCGCATTGGGGTCTACTCTACTCGGGTCCTGAAGGGCCACAATCCAGAAGCTTTGTCAGCTCTCTAAAGCACTGGCGTTCACAGGAACTGGGAAGGGGGCTGTATTAGTTTAGTCGAGGCGGTGATTAGATGAATCGGGCGTTAAAGTGCGAAGCTGTAATGAAAAACTGCTGACACTACCGGCCTCCAGGACCCGAGCAGAGCAGTAATTCTATAGATTGTGGGCCAGGAATGAGAATTCTTTGGTTGTCTCGTGATTGAATCTCACAGGGCTGAATGACCAGCAGTCTGGCATGCAAACGCTTCTTTGCTTCCCGGGAGAGTGCGTTTATAGACCTCGCTCGCTTTGTGGATTTGTCATAAATAATAAAGATTATTTATGACATTACCGATAGCATTCGTATGCAAGGACTATGTAGCGTTTTCCGGTTTCAAGGCAGCGATTTGAGTGAATGCTTGGACCAGTTGGCAAACAAATTAATATGGAAATGTCTTCATTAATTAAGAGCATGGCTTAAATTATTCATTAATTAATCCACAGCAAATTTGCACAAACTTTCATTAACTGACTTTGCAGAACATTTGAGACCTAGAAGCAGCCCCACATAATTGCACAGGAGACTTTAAATATGTACAGCGCACACATTCATTTAAGGTTATAACATCAGTCATTGCCACCCTGCATTGCTGTTGCAGAGAGAGAGAGACCCTTTCAAATAACGTCTGTCATCGGAAATAAAAATAAATCATCTTTTTTTTAATGCTTTCCTTCCCCGTTTCTACAAACTTTTAGAATGCCTGATAGTATTAACGAGCGCTCCTTTCCCCAACCTCCGCTCTGGGTTGGGAAACGCACAGACAAGACTGTGCTTTCCTCCAAAGGCCCTGATTTCTCTTCATACCGCAGTTTGCAAGTCGGCCTCGCGACTTGACGACACTTCGGGCCTGATTTACTAAGACCTTTAGCATCTGCAAATCCTTTCAGCGAATGCAAAATGATTGGTCATGGTATTTGTTTTGCACCAATCATTGGTTGTGTTATTAGTTTTGCGTGTGCTAAAAGGTTTCGCATATGCTAAAGGTCTTAGTAAATCAGGCCCTTCGTGTGCAGCTTAATAGGTGTACTTGCAGTTGCCTGATTGACCTGTGGGGGCACTGGTGCACAGTGAGATGCTTTCATCCTGGCTAACTGAAACCCTCCCATCCCTTGGAGATGCTGAAGCTAATTGTGCAACACCCTGCAGGGCAGCCAGCCACGGCCAATACCAGATTCGGTACCAGACTGTGGGGCCTGTCATTGCACTAGACAGCCTTAATTGGATGAGCCATTGGAATTAGCACGTCTGAGGATCATATCTTTCTCATTGATAGACCTGAGTCAAATTCTTAGAATGGAATTTTATCCACTGTTCCATGCCTCAAATCTCACATTTGTATACCAATCATTATATTACTCTAACTGTCACTAATAATAATAATAATAATAATAATAATAATAATAATAATAATGTTGCTTCTACTACTTCTTCTACTACTTCTGATAATAATGATAATGATAAAAAATAAACTTTACTTTTTCAATGGGTTTTTTTGCATTTCCCATAATAATTTTGACAAGAAAATGGAATAAGTAATTGCATGGGTTAAGGAATGCTTAAACACACACACACACACACACACACACACACACACACACACACACACACACACACACATGTCTGTTAACTTTAAATGTGCAAAGATGGAGCCATACATTATGAGCTTAGCATAAATCTGAACTCATGTCAATGACGTGTTGACACTCCCTCGGTCCCACATCCGTACATGCTGTACGTACACACTGTGGCTCTGGGTAAATTCTAGCCCTGGTTTATTTTGAGAGAAGGCACTTTGGTCTCTGGCAGGTCCTCTGATCTCCTGTTCTCATCAGTGCTGGGATTTGGAGTTTAAAGTAGTGGCGAGGATGAAGAGCCCGGCATGCACCGTTTCAAAGGACACTCCGAGATCTGTGGGCGGGCTTTGATCACATGCTCCATCGCTTGCCTTCACTCAGCGGCCTTCATTCCCCCGCACTGCTGTCTGGCAGACCGGTCCGCCCGAAAAGAGAGGGATGCCCTCCTCGCTCTGCTGGTGACCGGCCAGTGCACTTCCACTCTCACACTCACACACAGGTTGCACGCACACACTCTCACACACACACATCGCACACACACGCACACAAACACACACACATGCACACACTCATGCACGCACTCACTCACATACACACACACACACAGTCACACGCACGCACGCACACACACACATACACACACACACACACATACACACACCTATGCTGCAGCTATTAAAGCACAACCTGCTTGTCTGATTTTGGTGACCAGTCCCAACGTCGGGTGTCACAACATGCACGCACATTCCAACGCCGTTGTTTTTAAAGTGCGACCTTCTTGCCGGGGTCTGCCGACCAGCAGCAGTGACGGGCGTCCACAAGACGCCCCAAGGTTAAAGCCCCGGAGTCTGTACCTGAGTGGTCCAATCCTGGGCTGGAACCCCAGTGTGCATATGAGTCTCCTACAGGCAGTGATGTCAGCCCCCTGGAGTGATGATAAGAGCACTTAGGCACCTGTGTCCTTTGTGAGGTGAGATAATTGTATCTCTTTTTTGGAAGTTCTATTTCAGGTTACCCCAAGGCCCAGGCTCGGCCACTACTCAGGACCACACCTGTCTCACCTTTACCTTCATCTGTTAGCGATTAATTTGCTCCCAATATTTTAGCATTGGATCTCATCTTGTGAAACAGGTCTGCCAAAGAAATTTCTAATTTTGTTTAGATTCCGCTAGTTTATAATGTTTTTTATGCTTATAGGTAGCTTATAACAAGCTTATAAGCTTTATGATTTGTTTTTTATAATCATATGATTGTTTGTGTGTGTGTGTGTGTGTGTGTGTGTGTGTGTGTGTGGAATAACTTGTTTTTTAGGGCCTTTCTCTGAACTGTTACCATAACACCCAACAGTGTACTTGACGGTAATGGTGTGGTGGCAAAACTCATCAACAGCCTACCTGCAAATGTGGTTCTCAGGCTGCATGAAAGTGTGTAAATTAATTTAAACATCATTAATCAACTTTAGTTGTTCCGTGTAGTGTTTTCTGCAGTACAGGACAAGGACAAAGATCTCATTTCAACTTTGGGGGGATGGGGGGGGCAACAGGAAGTTTTCTTTAGGATTTTTTTTGGGGACACTAACAGAACCACCCAATACAACGTGATAATATTGGGGGGAACCATTTGATGTTTTCCCAAAGTTGAGGAGGACGTGTCCCCTCTGTCACCCCGGGATCTACATCCATGGCACAGTGAACGTTCTAACAAGGCCAAATAAACGGGCAAACGGATGAAATCCTTGGGACAGAGACCAGGACCGCCGAAGATGCCCAGGATCGAGCTCTCTCCGCTCAGCACGTTTCTCCCTGGCAGGAACGGAAAGCCGTGACCTTTGGAAGGTTTACCACTTTAAATATTTAGGTTTGGGTTATGATGGATCCTTGAAGCGCTAAGCCCGTGAGAAGTCTGTGATTAGCCACTTGTCAGCCTGATCTCGCGCCGTGTCTCGCTCTGCACCACGCTTTGTTTGACAGGCCCCATTTTAAACAAACATGGGTACCTGTCTCCAGATTGAGCCGGCACCCAACACCACAAGGACACGATTGGCGAGGAAAACCACTCCAGCTCTGACAGTTCCTATAATGGCCTGGCTTGTTTCTCTTCTCTTTTTTTTCTTCTTTTTGTCCTTTTAGCCTGTCCGACAGTGAATCAGTGAATCATAGCATCAAGGTGTGTTCTCTGAACCGGTGTTTTCTGAAAGCGAGCGGCAACACCGCGTTGATTTACTTGCGAGCAGCGAGCAAAGTGCGGCCTTTGACTGACCTGTATCGGGCCAGGCTATGGGAGCCTGCTGTTAAGATAGATGGCTTATAGATTGAATGTCTTTTGTGAGCGCTGTCTGAATTTAAAGCTCGACCCTCGGATGTAAAATTCAAAAGGACGGCGGCCGTTGTTGATAAATTGCCTGTTATTGCTTTTATCTAAGTCAGATCTGTGGGCATCAATGTTTATCAGTTCAGTTTGCTTTAAAAGTGGAATTTATTGAATCACCTCTGCTTGTTTATGTTTTGGCTTTATGAACAACCGGCTCATTTGAAATGTGAAATATCGACTCGTATTATATGGCAGAGTTTCGTCAGTCGGTTTAACCTCTAGCCTTGTCCAAACAAAAACATTAATTTGGCAAACACTACAGATGTTTCTTCATACACGTCTGCAATGATGTGTGTGTTAGAAGAAAAAAAATACTTGGGAGAATGAATGGATGAGAATTGACTTACAGTGGTAGTGAGCCGGTTCTGTCCTAGGTCAGGCTTATTTGCTTATGTCATAAAGAACACCTTATTTGACAAGAGCTTGGGAACACAGAACTTGGACTTGGTGAAAACAGGCTCATTGATTCCCTGGTACCCAGAAACATGAGCTGTTTTCTCATGTGTGACCGCTTGCCGGTTTGTTCTTTATGCCTATGATTGTCTCCAACGCTTTGACAGTTGAGGCAACACAGAAGCTTGGAAAAGTGTGCTCCATTTAAGAACGCAATCCCTCATTGGCTACATTTTTTTGTGTCATGAGGTGAATGTTCTCCGAGCAATGTTGGAAGAGCGGAACTTTTCGACATCGAAGCAACAAATTATACAGCGGGGGTCATTTGCACTTTGCAATGTTGGATGGGATTGTGGATTACATAATTATGCATTTAAAGAAATGATGTGTGCATGTTTGTAGCAATAAATGGTGTGATATTGCAGACCCTGAAGGGACAGGTAATCTGTAATCTGTTTTATAACAGTATCCACAATAAATGGGGTTTTATGGGACATAATTTTGAACTGTTGTTCGCTGAAAGGTTCTGAAGCTGATGTGTAGGATTTTCGGCAACTATGTTCCTATTCCTGATGTGCTCTCTCTTCCGCTCCCCCCCTCTCCTCTCTTCCCCTCCCTCTCTCTACCTCTCCTCTCTTTTCCTCCCCCTCTCTCTCTCTGTCTCAAATTTGCACTTAACACCTTCCTGTGGATAGGCTTCTCATTTATCAACTCTGTTTGTCCCCCTGACAAGCCGACTGCTTCCTGAATATCAATACCCACTAAGACAATGCATTGGTCTGCCGAGCGAGTAACCTTCAGCTAAATGGCATTCTGCTTAATCCTATTTGAAAATTAAACATTGAAAAACCTTTACCGTATCTTACTCCCCCCTCTGCACCCACCTTCCACACCCCCACCACCACCTTCCTGCCGTCTCACACACTCCTGACATTTGTAAATATTATGTTTTTCATGTCTGTTATCTGTTTGTTGGTTTGAAATAATGTCTGACCAGGGATGAACACTGAAGTGATGAGATTTATTTTTCTTAAATATTACCCACAATTCCACTCCTCCATCGCTTTTGGCTTGGACATCTCACATCTCTCTTGTAGCAGTGTTGATAAGCCCACAAGCACAGTATTTGGGAAATAGTAAATGTGTAAATGTGAATGCTGTATATGAAAACTATTTTCTGTGCTCCTGCTTAGTTTCAAACCTGGAAGGTCATGGAGATTTAGTGGTTTTGGATAGAACTCTAATGCAGGAGACACACACACACACACTTATGGGAGTCGATCGTGTTCGATGATGACTTCTCCTTCTGCTTCATTGGTGAGTTTTAGTGAGACTGTAAAGTCCAATACGAGAGTCACATGATCTATTGCAGGTTGGGCATGTGTAGTCAGGGTTAGTTTGGGCTGCAATGACCAGCTTCCTCCGTTGTCGCCTCTTTTCCCTCGCCTCACTCTTCTCCTCTTCAAAACCACAAAAGTCTTTCTTGACGAAGTTGCCTCCAAAGAAGGCGATCCAAAGCAGTGCTTTCAAGCTTTGCATGCTGTGTCCCACATCTCTTAAGCATTGTTTTGAGCTTATGCAATTACCCATTAATAAAGATACCAAACATACTGTACGTACCATTACAGTATGGCCGTGAGTAGCCAATGGTGTTTTTGCGCACACGGCTGTTGACAGTACATTACCTGAGTATTAAGATGGGGTTGAGGTAGTATGTAATGCTTCTGTAATACCGAAGTTCAGGCTTCCTGGTGTCTTCCTCATTAAAACTACTATACAGAACAGTCACAAGAGAAAAGGCTATCGACTGTTCGGCACTCACAGACTCCCCCTCACATGGTCACTGTAGATGTTCAAAGCTCCCCAATATTTTTAAGTTTTCCACCCAAACCTGGTGTACATATTGTCGTAGTTCTCAGAGAATAATCATTTGATCCCTGCATACAGGTATAGAACCCAGACCATGTGGTTGAGCACAGTCTTAAACAGAAATATGTTCCCGCACTTCTTTATGAAGGAAAGTGTAAAGTGGGATTTGTTCTATTGTTGCTGAAAAGTTGTTGACGCTCTTAACTTTGGGTTTTGCTGCCTCGAAGCCTGCAGACTATAGCTACACTCTATATCTGTCAACTTGATAGTTTTGTTAATTCATTTTTTTCACTGTTTATGTAGTTTTTGTGGAATTTTCTTCCAGTAATGCTTACAGTCCTGTTCTCCTTCTTTGCAAATATTGATGCAGACCGTTTTTTCCCCCATACAGATTAAAGAATATTCCAGAATAAAACACACACACGAGTCGTGAAAGCCAGCAAAATATATGTACAAAAAAATACAAAACAAAACAAACAAAAACCAGAGCATTTTTGTTAAAGTGACTGTTTTGCACGGTTGTGCCAGGGAGGTTCTGCGCATTGGGGTATTGTTCACTTGATCTCCACGCCAAACTCGGTAAGCGGGAGCGGGCGCTCCTGGTAGAGACGAGCGGCCTTGTGTTGTTGTAATAGGCGCGATGAAGGAGGGAAAGCTAACACACTTCTGTCTTCACACCTCAGGTGGGACCTGCAGGATGCTGCGCAGCTTGAAGATGAAGAGAGAGCCCTGGCGGATCTCTTGCGGAAAACCTACTTCAGCACCGGCCCAAGATCATAGAGCTCCGTCGGTGTGCGCGTGAAAGTGTTGCGCTGGAGCCAGGAGGAGCCTCGACTCACCTCGCCTCGCCAGACGGCAGCAAACATCTTCAATAAAAAATGCGCTCGACTTAAAATCACTTTCCCCTGAATTCTGAATCTTTTTTTTTGTCTTAAAGTTTGAGAAATTAACTTGTTCCAGGCCAGAGCCAATTGAGGATAAAACACAAACTCACACTAATGGGGCCTGTGATCATCAGTCGTTTGTTTTTCTGGTTTTTCAATGAAGAAGTCAAATAGCCAGGATTGTTTTTTGGTAATGCTCTTCAAGGCAGAACTTATTTCATACTATGTTCATGGTCACAAGGACATGGGAAAGAGGCCTTGGCATTGATAAGATCAGCAGAAAAGCCCAAAAACAAGATGGCTACTGATATTCCACTATCAGCTAGTTTAAATGATTCATTGTACAAATAAGTATTGATTTATTGTATTTTTATTACAATCCTGTTGATAAGAATATAATCACCTGTGAAACTACCACTGTCGTGAAATGAGATACAAGAGACAACCTGAATTTTACCATTAGAATAATGCGCAAATCATTTTTTCCCCCAATATTCAGCTTGCAACTTTCATATGCAAGCAGTCACCCTCGTAATGCAGAGTGAAAATACTAGAGTACCCTGAAAAGAGAAACATGAAGACTACTTTCTCAGACAACATGCGGCATGTCTAACAAAATCAACATGTTTCTGTCTAATTCTTGACATCTTGGCTGTCTAGTCCTGGCTTTGCTCTTTCAAGCCTTCCTCTTGTACGCTGTATCCTCTGACACGAGAATTCTCTGTGAATAGAGGGCAAGAATAATAAAAAAAAAATTGAATTGCATTGCCTTTCAGATCCTGTCACCAGTGCTGAAAAGTTATAGAACTTGGTGTGACTTGTGTACAGAATGCAATAAATCATTTATATAACATCCATACTATATAAAAGATTGAAATATTATTGTCAAATTTTCATTTAAATATATATTTTAGAAGAACGCCCCTGGTATGAATATGTGATTGTGCATTATTTTCTTTTGTAAAGGAATATTATTATTGGTAGTTCCAAAAATATTTTTAATGTTTTTTTTTTTGCTCTTAAAAGTATTACTGTGTCTTTTTTAAATTTTCATGTCCCTTGGTACTGTAAGTCTGAATAAATTAACCTGCAACTCAGTGTTGATCTTTGTCAGTATTTATCCCCAATGTATTCAGAACAATAGACTAAAGGTGTCATTTAATGTATTCAAATTTCAAATTCCAGGTCAATTAAGTGCAGTTCAATTGCTCTCCAATTGTAAACATTAATTATGCAAAAGAGAATGAATCTAAATTTCAGTAATTATTCATTTTAGTTTCAACCATGAAAACTATTAATTATTAAATATAGGAAAATGTTTCACGGCAGAATTCAAGAAGAACATTCTCTCATAGAGGCTTTGATTATTTCATCCACTGTAGTTCCAAATCGTTTTATTTGCATGGAAAAAGAGATTTTTAACATGTAGCCTAACATATTATTATTATATTATTTTATTTAATTTACAGAACCCTTTTTTCAAAACTCAGCACTTTAAACCATCTGTGCAAAAGAGCGAACTAAAAACTAGCTGTCAACATGTCAATACATGTGCACATGGCAATAAGATTCTTATATATTAATATAAAAATGTGTATATTATAATGATACTGTAATTCAACCCACATTTTATGTGTACTCCCAATGTGAAGGCTTGTACTCAGGGGGTCGTTGGTTTTAAGGTGAGCTACTGATTTTGCGCTTGCATCCATTCATCTGTATCAGTGGGTAATGTAAAAGAATGTAGCGATGTGTGAGTCACTGTAATGAAGATAACTGCCCCTTGTGTTAGAAGTGCTATGCTGCTATGAATTGTGGCTTCTGCTGAGATCAGACTTGCAGAAGTAAACTTGTAGAATACCATGAGAAAACTAGCAGAGAAACTCTTTTACAACATTTAGGTGAGGTTTTGGAAGCACTTTATAAACAACCAAGGGATATGTTGTCTTAGCTTACATTCTCTCTTCTTGCTCCTCTAAACCGTCTGACTTTTTCGGTTTCTGTACTTCTTATCCTTATTTGCACCGAACGCAACTGCAGGAGATGTGCTATGAATGAGTGTGCTGACCTTACTAAAAACCTGTTTCTTTTTACGTTTTTTTCTCCAAATTATATTCCCCAGCAACTGTAGATAGAGCATCCAGGAACAAATCCTTTGATTTTGCATGTGGTAAGAAATGTATTTTGATTTAGAAATTATGCTATCATTGGAAAAACAGTGACAAGACATTTGAGGCATTGAAGAATTGACCTACCGTAGGCTACTTACCATTTCTGCGTGCACGAAAATGTATTGTTTCCAGTGGTGTGTGGCTCACCTTTATAAGCTAACGTAGAAAATCCAAATCGAAAGCTGATTTATTCATCAGACTATTACGAGGATGTTAAGTATCACATAGGCCTATTTATTTGAACCGGAATGACAGAGTTTAATCAAATTGAAGAAGACATAAGGGGAACAGAGGCTGAGACAGAAGGCAAGAGTAGGCCTAGTCTATTCTGTGCATTGACTGCATTATTTCTGGGAGGTCAATTCTGCAAATTCATAGCATGCAACAGAATAGATTTTAATTAGTAAATTTTAACTTTTTCACTTGCAAAGGTTTAGATAAACTGGACTTGAACTACAGCAGCCAAGAAGCTTACAGTTCACACAACAGGTTGCCAGACCATAATTTGAATAGAAAGTTTTATAAGTTATACAAGCGGCTGGGCATTTTACTGTTAGTCGCGCCTGTCTGCACTGCAGCGTTTCTTAGAGGCGAGGGAGGCCACCTAACTCGCTGGCAAGTTAGCCACTAATGTAACAGTTATACAGAGAAAATACCACCATCATTACGTCAGTCTCCAGAAAAACGGGGGAAATACAGCCCTTCATTTATCTACGTTTGGTATCGTGAAAACATTAGCCAGCCTAGCCAGAAGTCTGTAACACTTAGCTAGGCTATGCACCCCGGTTCCATGTCGGAAAATCAACCCCGACCTCCTGTTTTTCGACCAACATGCCGATACAGAATATTAAGTTGTAGGCTACTTGTTAGCCGTTTTAGCTATGTTTGCTAGCAAAGCCAAAACTTTCCCAGTGCAACTCGAACGCACTGATGTCGGTAAAAACATGGAAACAACATTTATCATCCCGATATCCGACCTCTTTCCATTAACGAATGCAAGGTTAGCTACTATTGCCTATACTCCATGGCAAACATATTTAAAGACCAATTTGATTTATGCCAAGAAACCCGTTACTAACAACACCTAACGCACTAGCCCAGGAAAAATACATTGCTTCTGTAATTGAATGCTCAAAGCGAAACCATTCAATTATGGTCAGCTAGCTAATGTTAGTCTACATAATCATTATTATTAATCATGGTCATGGATCATAATGTAACATTAGTTGATATGGTTCCTTACTGGGCGATTCAATAAGGCAGAGGAAGATGTAGGCTACAGGGAATCAGGGAATACCAGAGGAGCTCCACTCTGTAACCGACAGCACTCGAGTCCTGTTTGGTTTAGTTTGCCAAAACATCTTTAGGAAATAACGTAGCCTATCAATGTAATTTTCTGACATTATAATAAAATAACAATGATAGCTAGCTTGATCTATGACGTGTCTCTACCACATTATTCAGAATAGTGAGATGCAGGCAATGTTACTGCCATTTTCTATTTATTATTTAGATTTGATATTTACAGTAATTGCTTTAATAATTGCATTTTATAGTTTAGAATCTCAGTTTAGTTATTTGTTTTAGCCTACAATGATCAGTTAGGCAAATGCTTAGATAGGACCTAGTTACATGCCTAGCGTAGGGATATTTTAAGTGGTCAGGCTAGTCAGGCAGAAATGTTGGCTCTGTCTTGTCCTGCGCAGTTCTGAATAAAGAGACGGGGATAGCCCACCGTTTTCTACGGTTGTTTCATCATAACACCAGTAGTCTCTCGTTATTCCCGTATGGAAGTGGTTAACTAAGAAAGAAATGTTAAGAATCAGCAAGAACACATTTAGCCACTACAGGCAGCAATTCTTCCCTCACTGGCTCCGCCTACTTGCTATGTAATTTACACGGCCACTTTAATCAATGGGGAAAACGCCGCCTTCGAAGGCAGCATCGCATGTATCCTTCTCCGAGTACGATATCCAAAGTCTTTGCGATTACATCAGGGTTCTCACTTCCATTAAATTAGTGGCGGCTAAAAACAACACTGCGGTATTTGCCGCGGCACCAGAGGAGATGTTTTACAGTCTGAATATGTAGTAAACGCCATAATTTGTTGTAGTCATATTTAAAAATGCATTTTAATTATTTAATACACTGGGATAGTGTATCTGATGTTTTTAAGCCCCTGTGAGCTTTCCAGTAACTAGCCATCTAACTTGCTAGCAAGCTGACGGTAGCGTAATGAACAAACTTAAACACTGATCTCACGCGACATCATCCTGCCTTCGAAGTGAGTCCCAAATTCATTGCCTTTTGAGGTACCTTCAGAGGGAGCAAGACAACAAGGCAGAAAGGCAACAAGGCAGCTGCCTTCCGTTTGAGATACAGCCGTAGTCTTTCAAAAACAAGGAAGTGGTATAGGTATACGTCAAAATGACTTGACGTAAACTTTATTATCAAATAACTCAGTACAGATTTTTTTTGGTTGCGCCTTGATCTGTTCAATAAGGTTAATGTTGTTTTTGGGTGGAATTACCCTTTAATCCGTATCCAAATATGCCCCATTGGACTCCATTGTAAGAGCGGAGCGGTTCTTCGGGTGCCCAAAGCTCAAAGAATAAAGATGTGATATCATTATTATTATTACTGATCAGCATGGCAGAAATAGTTTGTAAAAATAGGTCCAAGTCGAAAATTTTTATTCTTCCAGTTATCACAACAGACATGGCATTTTGTTAAAAGGTTAATAACTATGTGTTAAAAATGCATTTTTGCGTTCCTACAGAAAACACTTAGCGCGCTAGCTCGCTGCAACAAATAGAACAGTTGCACATAACTGAACTAGGAGCAGGTAGTGGCGCTGTGCGTTTAAATCGCAGAACTATATTGTTCTGTGGTTTAAATGTTTCTTCCGTCTCGCTGGTCTCCATGGTGTCCTGAACTTCCGTTTCCGCTTTGATATGGTTTTTTCCTGTTTTTGTGATACTTTGAGGAAGCTGGAAGGTGCAAGATGATGATGTTGTTTGTGTTTTCTGCTGTCTAGTTGTGATGGTATGTGTTCTGTGCTAAAATGCATGCTCGTATCGAGGATTCGCCTCTGTCTTTTTAAAAATAATAACCATGATCTCTGGTGCAGCGAAGAGTGTTTGCAAGTTCAAGAATGCACCGCTTCAGTGAATAGTCTTTGTGAATTGACATTCTCCGGGATTATTTGCTTGTTGATTTCGTGACCGAAGTAAATATTGACTGCAACAGAGGCGACGGTGGCCTTCGTTACTTGGGATTTTTCGTTTTTTCCTCTATTTAAATTGTTTTTTTTAAATCTAAAGGTCATAGTATTTACACCCACTTGTGTGGTGTAATATAACTTTCATGTGGCTTTAACCTGCTATCGCTCACCTTTTACCGTTTTTTTAATTCAAGTTTTAACGCAGAATGATGTATCGATGTATGTTTTTTCTGAATTAAAATATTTTTATGCTACGAGATAGCTATGTTTTGTCGTGCTTGTGTGCAGAAATATGACGAGCTGACGTTAGCTTGGTAGCTAAACATCAGATAGCTTGCTAGCTAGCTAGCTAACTGTAGATTATTGAGCTTGCATGCAGTCCACAGTGTATTGGCACAGTAGCTTGCTAGTTTTCTCTCAAATGATCAATGCATTCAAGTTTATAAATGTTATTTAGTGGAAATAACGAACCGCTCTTTTCATCATACTAAGTTTTCAGTAGCTCGCGGGCGATTACTACATTTATTAATTTACGGGTTGTTCTCCCAAAGTTATGATAACACATAGACCATGCCAACAAAAATAAATCGAGAAAGTCATTTTATTGACTTGGCTATAGCAACTGTACTTATTGATTATGGTAGCGGAGATAATGTTAATAATCACTTTCTAGAACGAGTAACATCGCGCTAAATACGTACAGCTGCACCAGATGACCATCGACAAGGGTTTACCTGTTCAGGTAACCTGTTTACCATACTGCAGTATGATGCGGAAACTTTAATGCATGCATTACCAGTTGGTCATATGCTTCTTGCTGCAATTGCTCACTGTAATTAAAAAATATATATTTCTTGCCAGCCATTTATTAAATTTATTATATTTCTTTATTGCTGTCGTAGCACCTCACTATGACAGTTTAAAAGGGATTTGTTCCTGTCTCTGTGGTTACAATATTGGGTATATGGTGACATATTCCTCTCCTCCATTTATCGATTTAGGATGGTCTGCAGTGATAAAGTGAGGAAGAAGATCCATGCGTTTTAACTACCATACTTGTATATTAATCACTTTGTGGATAAACATGGCGCAGCTGGCGGGCCAAGAAGAGAAGGAAAAGACTACAGCGTTGAAAGGTGAGTAATATTACGCACATATTCCAGAAGAGGAGTCTCTTCTCCAATACGTTTATCAGTTTTGGCTCACATGCTGATCGAGTCAGGTCGGTGCAAGTTTGATAAGTATGAAATAACTGCATGATACTCATGCAAGAAATAAGAAATAATGGTCTTGTTTAACCACGTGATTTAAAAAAAAAACATTTCTTTGCTTTATATTACCGAGTGATGTTATCAATTTGCTTGGTGTCCAATGCAATCTACATAACCCACATGTTTGTATGTTATTTTCTGCAGTTGGGCACTTGAACCTTGCTTTCTTGCTCCTGGCTACATGTTACATTATTGGCATGTAGCATACATATTTAGCATTTTTACATAGTATTACTTCATACAGCTAGATGTATACAGCTGCAGTGTACCTACCTTTTAATAAAACCTACAAACTTAAGGTTACAAGCCTAATTCCTTACCCATAATTCTACACTGCTGCAAGTTGGTGCAATGGAAATGCTGAGAAGCGCCAGATGTACAAAAGCAAGCCATTTGTTTTCAAAACGTATTCTGATATGCAAGTTGTAATGGCAGCACACCTTCCAGGTAACTTTTGCACTGGAGTTAAATTGTTGATGGACTGCGACATTTGGGTTGAGAGCCCATGAAGGTGGCAGTGCTATGTGAATGGTATCTCTTGTTTCTGTTACAGGGAGGAGATTTGCGTGAACTGTAATAACTCACAGTTCAACAAAATGTATTGGTTAGTGTGGGCATTAGCCACTCTCTCAGCTGTAGGTTTTATGACACAGAATATGAGAGTGAGGTGTTGTTAGGTAGGTAGCCATTAAGGAGTTGGTGCTCCATTCAGAGGGCTGTTGTTGTACTCCACTTGACCTTCATTAAGACTACGATTAGTTGTCTTCGCTCTTGGTCTTTTGCTTTACGTCTCTGTAATTGTACCCTTGTTACAAAGGCTATTAACTATTGAGATATGTCTTTTAAACTTATCATGTGTGAAGTCATTGGGCTGAACTGGAGTAGAATCAGCCCAAACCCTTCTGGTCATGTTAGCGGCTGAGGAAACTGATTCTCTACACTGGGCTAATTTATTTTATTCATGAATTGAATTTAATTTCAATTCAACCAATTCAGGAAAGGAATTTTTTAACTTATGGATTGAATTTCATTTTCTGAATTCACTAAATTGAACCTGAAAGCTGCCACTGCTGTATTCACTCTCTTCCTCTTCCTCTCTTCCTCACCAGCAAGGTGCCACTGCTGTATTCACTCTCTTCCTCTGCCACTGCTGTATTAACTCTCTTCCTCTTCCTCTCCCCATCACCAGCAAGGTGCCACTGCTGTATTAACTCTCTTCCTCTTCCTCTCCCCATCACCAGCAAGGTGCCACTGCTGTATTAACTCTCTTCCTCTTCCTCTCCCCATCACCAGCAAGGTGCCACTGCTGTATTCACTCTCTTCCTCTCCCCAGCAAGGTGCCACTGCTGTATTCACTCTCTTCCTCTCCCCCTCGCCACTCGCCAGCAAGCTGCCACTGCTGTAGCCTGTTAGCAGTTGTGATGGAGCCTACAGAGATATTCAGGTGGCCCCAAATCCAAATAGTCACTGTGCCTTTATTGACTATGGCACTCAATATCCCCCACAATGCACCACAAATTGTAAGGTACAAACGATGTACACTACATCACTGGAGACATTTATTTTGTCAAGATTGTGATGGCTGAGCCTACGCTGGTCTACAAAAGTAAGTTTAATCTTGTAGCCTATATTAAATCAGTTTAGTCAGCTTTATAACCGAAATATAAATAAACACGGTAGATTAAATATATTAAAAAGTGTTAACAATTTTTTTAATTGAACAATTATTACTGTTTAATGGAAAATGCAACTTAATTAGCTAGCTAGCTACCTTGTTACCTAACTTACCTATCTACCTACAACGAGACAACAAAACCCTTGTTCGAAATAAAAAAAGAACACTTTTTTTCCCGTTTCTTGCATGCTTTCTCACCAAGCCGGTGACCGCTGTCACGCAAGCGTCGCGCGTTGCTAAGTAACCTGCTCAGAAACGGTAGTGTCCGAAATTGTCTCCTTCTTTCACCAGTGAATCCCTATGTAGTGCTCTATGTAGATTTTTCTAAGTAGTGTATAGGGAGGGAGTGAATGAGTGAGCCATTCCGAACACAGCCAATGTAAGTGCTACTAAACACGGTGCCTGCAAGGTGATCACTCAGTAATCTCAGTAAATCCATGGGCTCATTGGAGACTGGTTTGGGGGTGTAGGTTGTGTGTGTGTGTGTGTGTGTGTGTGGGGGGGGTCCGGTCAAAGGTCAAATACACTCTAATGGTAACATGGCGGAGGTCCTGACGAGTGTGTCTCTCTGCTCCTGTCTCCTTCCAGATTTGCTGTCTCGCATAGACTTGGATGAGCTGATGAAGAAAGATGAGCCCCCTCTCAGTTTTCCCAAGACCCTCGAAGAGTTTGAGTATGCCTTCAACGACCGTGAGTATCACCGTGACTTCCTGACTGTTTTTATTCATGCGCCGTGTCTAACGGGCGTCACCACACGATAAAAATCCACTGTCAGATCAATCATAATCGTATCTGTTTGGCTTAAGATTCAATGGGAGATCACGGCACAGTGTGTACGGTATGGGCTGTCAGTAACTCACTCAGCCTTGAATTGAGACTGTTGGAGATTTGCATAACCTTACGCCATATTAATACGAGCCCTCTGCCGACAGAAATCCCCAAATATCAATGCTTCAGGAGTTTAAAATAAATAAAAATACATGAAATCGGACATGCGTACAGTCTTGAGCTGCGGTACCTTGATAGTATTGTAAGCAGTGCCTCCCTTTGTAACCCGCTTGAAAGCCCTGCTAGTGCATTTTTACTAAATAAAATGTCCTTTTAAAGAAAATAATTTATAAATAAAAGAAATGCGCCGACTACATATACGTTTTCATGCCAGACATCTTATTTTAATCACAAAGCTGACGGCTTCATCGTACTAGCCCTCAGCCTTTCATTACTGGAAATCCAAGGTTATGTACACCTAATTAAGCAAAAAAAATGAGAACAGCATGCTAATTATCGGGGAAAAAAAGTTGGGAAAGCATATTCCTTGGAGAGGCTGTGTTGTAAATGCGATGGAGCCGAACTTCCACGGCGTGTTCTTTTTCATTATGGTCCCATCTTCTTTCTGTGAGGCTCCGTTGTTTGGAAGATCTCGCGTCTCCCCCTCCGCGAATGCATAATTGATTTCTACTAGGTACTTTTGTTCGGTCGCCTTTTCAAGCCAATTTCTTTTCTTCCCTGGTGTCTCAGAGGAATGGACGAGCTTTTAACGTTACCTGTTGTAGAACGACTAAGGATAAAAGCAAACGGCATAATTTTATATCGTGAGCGAGAGCGACAGGGGAATGTGTCACGCGGGCGCCGTGCGCAAGCCAAGCGGTTTTCAAAACGATCTTTTGTCCCAAAATGTTTTCGCCCCGTGCCATCGCAGAGTAATTCAGAAAAGATGAGCCTGGGGTCCTTTGGGTTTAAATTTGTGTTTGTTTAAGTATTTTGCGCTCCATGTTTTCAAACATAAAGGTCACAATTAAATTTAACACTGTTTTTTTGGGCTTTAATATCATGTGGTGTCAGCAGGACGATGAATGGCCTCGTTCCTGAAATACTATATTAGGGCGTATTAACTGAACTTGCGAGTAATTGCGTTCCAAAGTAAAGCCAAGGCTCATGGTCTGGGAATTGCTTTCCCGCTAAATGCATCCCTCTGTCTAAATTGCACATTTAAGAATGCTTTTGCAGTTTGAAAGAATCAGTGGGAATGTTTTGTGTCCGGACTGGAGGCACCAGAGTTCTCACTCCGTCTCAGAACATCAGGTTCATAGGAGGACTCCAGTTCAGTGCTTCAAGTTCAAGTTCATACAACAGGAATATTGCCTCTGTGCTTCTGTTGATATAAAAGTACAAACACAAGCATGCAGAAAGACTCTCAGTGTCACAGGCTCCAAGTTACAATGTTATAAATATTTCCCTCTTCGGCATCGGAGTCATGTTGCCAACATACTGGGAGCTGCTGCGCTGAAAGCATAGAGGGCCGTCATTGTTATAAAGTCATATCATATCCAACTGAAGTAATATCCTCTGGATTTTTATTGCTGCAATTTTTATCTCCTCAAAGAGGAGACGAATATTGCTCAGAGCCGTTAGAGTTGTTAGAGACTCTGTCGGAAAAGAAACGGGCCAGAACAAACGAGCAGGGACAAGCTGTTTTGCAAGTCTGGAACCTTCTCCCTAATCGGTGACCCCTCTGTATCCCTGGTGGTCCTGCAGGACCGTTTGGCAATGCCTGACTCTCCCTGTCCGACGGGGGCAGGGCGGTGGAACGGCCCCCTCGGTCCACGGGACAGCGGCCCGCTGGCCGCGGCTCAAAGCCATGTCACAGAGCAGGCACGAGAAGTTGCGGGCCCACCCCCGACCCCCTCTCCCCAGACCCCAGGTGGACGCGGGCGGGGCGCGGCGCCAGGCCAGCTGTCCTGGCCCGGCCCGGCGCACGTCCCAGAAGGGAAGAGCAGCATCGCGAGCGGTTTGAGGAGGGTTTGAGCCTGCTCGCGCCGCGTACCTGCCAGATGGGTGTCTCTGTGCCGGACGCGTTTAATTCCACAAATTAGAGGGAAGAAAGATGCTTGTGAAGAGGACTCTGGATTGAGCCGAAGGTCAAAGTGGCGAAGCCACCACATTGTGTGGGGACACAGAATCTGGCTCGCTTTCTTTACCCGTTTTGTGAAGGCTGTCCTTTGATTAGCAGCTGATGTTTTGCCAAATAACTCCTGCATCCCTCAAATTGCACCTGTCCTTTGCTGCATTTTTATTTAACAAGCGAGCTACTGCTCAGCGGGAATGTAAGTGCAGATCAGGCGTACAGTGAGGCATACTCAGAATGGGAAAAAATGGGATCTAAAATGAGCAGATTGTTCAGGACTATTTGCTGATTTATTTTTAGAAGTCATAGAAGTACATCAACCAAGCTGTGTTTGTAGTACTGAAATGGACATGGCAGTCCTGCATAGGCTACTCCTTACAGATATTGGGTATGATTATTAATAATAATTATAATAATAAATGCATTTTGCAGTATATACTGCAATATGTGCAAGTAGCAATAAATAATGAGCATATGTGCCCGTATATATAAAGTCTTGTAAGATATTTTATGTCAATATATTCTCAGTATGTTCCATTTCCGTAAGAGACGCAGAAATGATGGATCTTTTTATCCTTGCATTTAGAGGGACAACTCAGGCACATTAAGACCGGAGAACCATTTGTTTTCAATTACCGGGAGGACTTGCACAGGTGGAACCAAAAGCGATACGAGGCCCTGGGAGAGGTACGTTTCATCTTCATTTTACCCTTTGAAGAGTAGCTAGGTGTTCTAGAACTCCATTGTTACATCAGCATTAGAATGTTCAGTTAAGAACCTTAAAGTGTTCAGTTAAGAACCTTACACCTTAAAGGGTAAGGCCCTGGGAGAGGTACGTTTCATCTTCATTTTACCCTTTGAAGAGTAGCTAGGTGTTCTAGAACTCCATTGTTACATCATCATTAGAATGTTCAGTTAAGAACCTTAAAGTGTTCAGTTAAGAACCTTACACCTTAAAGGGTAAGGCCCTGGGAGAGGTACATTTCATCTTCATTTTACCCTTTAAAGTGTACGGTTCTTAACTGAACACTTTAAGGTTAATTTTACCCTTTAAAGTGTACGGTTCTTAACTGAACACTTTAAGGTTCATTTTACCCTTAAGTTTTTTTTGGAAAGTTTTTTTGTTCAAAATTCTAAGTCAGTGTTCCAGAACTCCATTAATTTTAATTAGCAGTAGTGATTGTTACATCAGCATTAAATGTTCAGTTAAGAACACTTACACTTAGTGTTAATAAATGCATTAATCATAATCCATTTCAAAGTAAAACATTGTTTTAAAGAGTTAAAACACATTTTCCCCATCACCAAATAAATAATAAAGGAACACCAGTAAACAAAAAAACAAAAAATGTTTTTGAATAAATAAGTCTGGAAATTCTATCATAGACAGTATACTATTTTGGGAGTGACTTTGATGATGATTTGATTTATGTGTTTGCTGGTTTTAATAACTTTATAATTGGATTCTGGGTGGTAATTGAACGTACACACTCGAACACGCAGTAGCAACTCATCGTAATTGTAACACACACACAAATAGACACATGCAAACAGAATATTTTTGAGCAGTGCAGTCTTGGTAAACCACACTAAATTCTTATTCTTCTTGTTACAATTTTTTAAAATGTTGTCACAAGAGTGAACAGCGTTTGTGCTAAAAGGCTAGTGGACCCAATCTGGTTTGAGGCATTGCTAATGAAGATATTAAATTGCGACGATACATAATTTTGTAAGTAATCGCATAAAAAAACTAAAAAAAACTCTGTGAGAACCACCACTAACACTACTGTTGTCAGGGCCAACCTTTGTCAGCTCTAATAGGTCCCCAGCCAAATTATCAGCGTTAGCACGCCCGGGTGACTGCATGTAGCACTTACTAAAAAAATAATAAATAAATGTTTCACTTTCTAGGCGTCTCTACGAGAGCCTGGTTCTCCTTGTTTGTGAACGGCGGTCCCGGCTTTGTCTTTGTTATTTCGCATGATCAGCCCTGGCACACAGTGATTTATATCCATTCTCCAGGCCTGCTGTTTACACTTTCGCGCCTTAGCGCCCGTTAATCCTACTGACTCTGTCAGTCTTGCGGGCCCCTGCGTGTGTGTTACACCTGGGAGAGTGGTCATACCAACCATTCAGCTATCAAATGGCTTTTATCGAATACCCAACAGCTTATATGAGGGCCGGAACCTCTCAAAGGCGCGCTGTGAGGTTGTCGGTTCGATTCCCGGGTGGGGGATGGCATTGTACCCTCGAGTAAAGTACTTAACCTGAATTGCTTCAGTAAATTGCTCCAGCTGTATAAATGGATCGTACGTTCAACGATTGTAAGCTGTGTGAGTCGCTGCGGATTCGTGTGTTTGATAAATGGCTAGAAATTGTACCGTAAGCAGCATCCGAGCGAGTACGTCAGTGGCCAATCCCGCCGGCCCCATTCACCCGGCTGCCCCGTTATCGAGGGTCAAAGTTCAGACGACGTTCATTCGCTCGCCACAAACGCTGTATGCACGAGCAGATATCGCACATTAGTTTTCAGTTAATTTATTTGTTTACAATTTTTTCTATTCATTTTCCTCCTGTTCTTTGCCTTTAATTGTTTTGCTTGTTCTTTGAAGTTCAAAGAAAAGATGACTCTTTTGTGGGATTACCTGCATGTGTTGTTGTTAATCCTGGTTCGTCCTTTGAGGAATTTTTTATTTTATTTTTTCTAAAGGTAAGTCTGTGAATCTGAAATAAGTTCACAGACTAACGGGGGAAGCCTAAACTTTTTATATCTGAATCTGAAAGTCTATAGAAATGGCAGATATTTCTGAAGTACTGGAAGTTCTGTGCTTTTTATTTCTCCAGACTGAATGTTTGTCATCATGGATATATGCGAATATTCATTTGTGATGTTAGTTAGAAGTCATTCCCCATGCAGTCAGCCTACTTAGCACTGTGACTTACGAATGCTGCTGAAAGCAGGACCTACGTCATACAAACCGTTCACAGATAATGACTGCATGTGCGTATTCTACAATAAACCAAAAGATAGAGAGAAGCGGGCTATTCTTTCCTAATCAACATGATGTGCGACTGACGTTAGCGGCACACGGTTCACAGCAGTGTAGCTAAAACAGTGCACCAATCGAATCTTGATGGGCAATTCAAAACAAATTAAAATCTTTGTAAAAAACGTTTATTTTTTTATTTTATATTTTTTGCGGTCCTTGGAGCCACAAAACGGGCGAAGGAAATCAAGGACGCTTCTTTTAGCATCGGGCTGTGTTTCTTTTTTTTTCTCCCCGAGAAGAAGGAGCCACTGCGACAATGCGTATCCTTGAGAAGCCAGCCAGGTCTCCTCCGACAATCGCCTGCCTCCCCCTCCCCACCACCACCGGCCGCGTTTCCCAGAAAGCCTTGTGTGGGATGGAGACAGGGCAGGGATCTCGCGCCCTTTCTGATCCCTCTTGTGGAATGACGCGTCTCCAGCAGCCTTTTATCCCTTTTACATGGCCATATGTCTTTGTGAAGAGGTGTGAAAGCCCCCAGCCCAACGCAGCCGCATTGTAAGAGAAATCTCAGCACCAGATGTCCAATTTACACTTCAGAATGGTGTGGTTAATGTCTCGGCCATGTGCAGTAAAGATTCACAGCTGTGGTTGTATGCTTTGGCTGGAGAATTACACATTTTATATATATGTGTGTGTGTGTGTACCTTATTTATTCACCTAGTTGCATACAGGAATGTTTGACTGCAGAATCACACGTGTGTATTTAGCAGCCTTTTGGATGCCACAGTTTATAATGCAGCTGACAGCTGAAAGCAATACAGTCTTGTTTCTACTTATTTGTTACTTTCTACTTTATATATTCATTTTGTAGGGGTGTTTTCCAACATTGTAGTTAATTTTTTTTTTGCATTACATTACAAAGATCGGCTCAACTTAACAGCATTCGCTGTCCGTGACCCATTAACAACCCTGAATACTTAGCATAGCTGCCGAAACAGAAACACCATGCTGAGCTGTCCCAAGAGACAACCCAAAGCCCAGCAGGGGGGGAGTTTGTGTTCACCTGTTATTGTGACCCCCTGGCACCCGTCTGCCCTCGTGACGCGGCGCGGCACACGGAACACTCGTTACCTGCCCAATAATATCTCTAAAACAATTACAGGTCTGTGGCACCCTGATTACGGCGAGAGTGCTGATTAAATAATGCAGATATAATGCAATGCTGGAAGTGTGTAGCCGGGCTCTAATGCAATCTGCACAGGGGCCCTGAGGGGCCAGGTATGCTGCTGTGAAATTGAGACGCCTGCTTCGTGCTCAGTGAGCCCATCTTCATTTCCTCCGTGTTAATATCTGTCCTAATCATTGTTAGAGGGTGCAGTGTGTGTGTGTGTGTGTGTGTGTGTGTGTGTGTGTGTGTGTGTGTGTGTGTGTGTGTGTGTGTGGAGTGTGCGTGTGTATGTGTGTGGAGTGTGCGTGTGTATACGTGTGCGTGTTGGGGGTCCATGTCTGCTCTGTTGCATTGAGAGTGTGAGGGTTGAGTGTTTCAGACTGCTTGAGTGTGTGTTCTTGTTACGCTATACATATGTCCGTGTGAGATTGTGCCTGTTATGTGTGAGAATGTGCCCCTTTCTGTCTTTATTTTTTTTCTGTGTGTGTGTGTGTGTGTGTGTGCGCGCGTGCATACGTGCGCGTGCATGAGTGTGTGCACGTGTGCGTTTGTGCATGTTTGTGTGTGTGTGTGTGCATTAGCATGTCTAGCTTTCAGTGTGCTTGTTGCTTGTGTGGCTTTGACTCCGTTGGTGTGCAACTTATGATTTTGAGTATTGCGTGTGAGAATACATGGGTCTGTGAATGCTGTGTCTGTGGCGTGCGGGTGTGTGAAGGTGTGGGTTTGCGAGCGTGCGGATTTGTGAAAGTGGAGGTGTGCGGGTTTGTGAGCGTGCGGGTGTGCAAACGTGCGGGTGTGTGAACGTGCGGGTGTGTGAGCGTGCGGGTTTGTGAGCGTGCGGGTGAGCGAATGTGCGGGTGTGTGAGCGTACAGGTTTGTGAGGGTGCGGGTGTGCGAACGTGCGGGTTTGTGAGCGTGCGGGTGTGCGGGTTTGCGAGCGTGCGGGTTAGCGAGCGTGCGGGTTTGTGAGCGTGCGGGCTTGCGAGCGTGCGGGCTTGCGAGCGTGCGGGTGTGCATACGAGTATTTGAGCATGTTGGGCTGTAAAAGTGTCAGAACACCGCTCGCAGGCCTCAGAAAGTGTAATTATTGCTGTAAGTGATAGTCCTCCTGATAGCAGATAACTGTGGGATCCAGTCCAGCCTGAAGTACATTAAGCTGTTAATAAATGTGCATTTTTTTCTCCTCTTCTCTTTCTGCATCTGTGGGTTGACAAATACAGGGAGAATATTCTAATGAAGAAGCCACCGGCCAGATGGCTGTATTATGGAGCTGTTTTTTTTCCTCTCCGTCCCTGACATTACAGTTTGCCGCTCAGTGCAGTCGAATCGGCCTGGAATGACAGAATAAGAGTGGGATTTCTCTTTGGCGTTTTCGGTGTCTGGCCAGTGCGTCGTCTCTACTGCTTTTGGCTCCATCTAGCTTCTGGAACCAGACGCTCTATGTCAAGAGCATCTGGAAGGGGAAGCTGCGGTTTTGGGAGGATGGTTTATCGCTGTGTGTCGATTGGTTTGAGCGTGTTTTCAGCCCGCGTTACGTTGTGGGTCAGTCAATAAGTTTGCTTTAATCGCCACCTCCTACACTGGATGGCTTAACTGTGGTGGCAGTGTAGTGTAATGGGTAAGGAACTGGGCTCAAGGTTGTGGGTTCGATTCCCAGATTCGACACTGCTGTTATACCTCTGAGCAAGGTACTTAGGGCCTGATTTACAGAGACCTTTAGCGTGTGCAAATCCTTTTAGCACACGCAAAACCAATAACATGACCAATGATTGGTGCAAAACAAATACCATGACCAATCATGGATCAGTTATTGTTTTTGCGTGTGCTAAAAGGTTTTGCACATTCTAAAGGTGTTAGTAAATCAAGCCCTTAACCTGCATTGCTTCAGTATATATCCAGCAAAAACTGTAAGTCGCTCTGGATAAGAATATCAAAGCAAAGGGCTTTATATTAATAGCAAAGCGCTTCCACTACAGTTGGGAAGGCAGTGTGTCTGACCGGTGTGTGGGTTCGGTGCGGCGCGGCGCACTGTACCGCGCAGTCACGGGAGGCGTGGCTCTTTTGTGTGATGTGGTGATAAAGAGCCCGGGCCATTGGTGCGGTGGTCACATGATGTTTTAATGCGTTTTGTGTGTTTCTCTTCACTAGAAACAAGACTAGGCGATACACCCACCACTGTGACCTATTACAGGTCTAAAGAATTATGCCTTGTTTTAGAAAAACCCCTGAACTGGAACATCCATCCATTCATCCAGTTTCTAAACTGCTTACTCCTGGTCAGGGTTGTGTGGGGGGGGGGCTATCCCAGCCAACATTGGGTTAAAGGCAGGAATACCCACTGGACAGGTTGCCAGTCCATCGCAGGGCACACACACACACACACCATTCACCCACACATTCATACAGCAAGGACAATTTGGACTTTTCAGTGAACCAAACCTGCATGTCTTTGGGCTGTGGGCGGAAACTGGACTATCCGGAGGAAACCCACGGGTATAATTATTCACGCACGTGCGTGGGCATACACACAGCCATGCGCACATGAACGTGCACGGAAGCTCAAGCTTCTTATAACCAGCTGTACCAAACGTACCCAGAGGACGTGGTAGCAATGCTGCGTGCCCATGTCTGCTCCTTTGTGTTTTGTTAAGAAGTTTACGTTAAGAAGAGCTCTGAAAGCGAGCGAAATGGCAGCCGTCTCTCTTGATTTATCACGTCTCCTTTCTTTTCAGACCTCTGTGTGCGTTTGAGGGAGCGGGGGAGGGGCTGTGGAATACAAGGGCATACTTTAAAAGTGAATTACCCCTCTGCCAGCTTCTAAGGTAACACCTGAGGTGGTCATTAGGCACCGATTAAATGGCGAATGCAGCGAGTGCCATGTGAGAAGGGGGGAAGGTTTTCATCAGCGCACTTGCCGCAGACACTGTAACAACAGACGGCCTTGTGGGAATTTACTTAAGTGCACCCGCTTTGTTCTTCCGAGCAGCAGACTTACAAGAAAAAAGAAGAAGAAAAGGGGAAAAAAGAAGTTGAAATAAGATAACACTGCGCTCTATTCTAATTCTTAGCTCCCTGTTATACCAGCTGTCCTTAAAATAAATAGCATTTGTGTTGTTTCTCTCTCCCTCTCTTTCTCTCTTTGACTTTCTCTTTCTCTCTTTTGCTCTCTGCTGTTTTTATGTGGGGATTTTCTACCCGTTTAAAAAAAAAAATGTATTCTTCTTTCTGTGTGCAGTCATTGTTACAGTGTGGAGCTCCTAACTTGCATTATGTAAACAGCTTTGATGTCGCCACTGTTCATTCTTCCCCGGCTAAGTGGCTTTAAAAAAGAAAGGGAGAGAGAGAGAAAAGCGTGCTGATAGACTCGCCCAGCGCCTGTTTGAAATCCGGGGGAGACGAACACGGCTGACCGTATTGATCGTTGCCCCCCTACCCCACATAAAAGTTAATCCCGGCCCGGGAGTGACTCCGGCCTGGCTGATAAAACCAACACCAATTAATCAGGTCTGTTTGGACCCGCAGCGTGGGGGTGAGGGCGAGGTTCACCCACCCCCACCAGCCCTCCGCGCTCCCCTCCAATCCCGCTTACCCAAAAGTGATCCCCTTATCATTTTAAAAGCACTGAACTGACCCAAAGCGCATTAATCAGAGAATGTTCTGATTGGGCCATGTCAGGGGATGGCACCTCCCCACCCCAACCATTTTCCAGTGGGGGGGGTTAACGTGGACACACATTGATGACCCCATCCCGCCCTGCCATAGGTCTCTTATCAGGTTCCTAACCGTTTTAAGGGGTCAGTGTGGAGCACCCCACCTCTCCGCCCCAGAGCACTCTCCTGGCCACATTTGAGCTGGCAGGGGATGGACCCTGACCGCTGTGCCCCCCCCAGTTCAACTAAAACTCCCAGCATGCCTCTGTTCTCTGCCTGTCCTTTCTACGTCTTGTTTGTAGTAATTTTAGCTGTTAAAATTTTTTTCATCGCCCGAGCCTTGCAGAGACGCTCCGAGCACCTCCGGTACCCGCTTGTATCCGAAACTATGAGTTTGTACAAGCAGCGAGCTTGTATGACCTAGGTCGCGATACTGCCAAGGGCATTGTGGGAGTTGTATGAACTTCAGGATGCACCAGCGTGCAGCAACTTTTCTCCAAGCTCACCAGCAACAACCAAGGAAGAGGAACTGAACGCTCTGCAGTCTTACCTGCAGGCCCCTCATTATCAAACTAATAAGACAATATTAATTACTTGACAAACTGGGTTTCTAATTAGGCTGTTGGGCTGGGCAGATTGCGTGAAGAAAGTATTTTCTTGCTCAACTTACTGTCTGGGTATGTGGTTTTTTTTGCCCTCCGAATGAACAACATGTGTATTTCTGTTCTGACTAAGGCAAGAGAAAATGCTTTTTCTAAAACATCTGCTGCTCCGTTTTCTTCAGTATTCTGTAGTTCTTCTTCAGGAGCGGTCGTTTCCCCCGCATGGGCCAAAACCCAGATTTACATCCGTGTAATATAATATACGCTTCACAAATCTACAGCGGCGTTGTCGATGGCCAGCCTGCGTTGCTATTGGTTGGCAGCTGCGCGGTTCTGCGACCACTTACTGGACCATGTCCCACTGGGCCTGGGACTCCCAAAGGCATCGACGTCAGGAAGCCCACCATGCTTTCCTGTCCAATTGAACAAAGGCTTCTCAGTGTTACCTTTGAGTGACAGGTCCACACACACACACACACACACACACAGGGACCACCCCGCCTCCCCCCAATTTTCTTTCTCTCTCCATATCTTTTCTGCCACCTGAGGCTCTCAACAAACAAAATGGAGAAATGGAGTTTCCTGCCAGGCTTATTGATATCATTAACACTGGCATATTGAGGTCCACAATCATTTAGCCTTCATCAAGGAGACTGGAATTTTGTGAATTAGGTGGAAGCTTTATTGGCATACATATTCAAAAGCGTAACAGTGAAATTCGTTGCTTTATATTGCGCTTGTTTTGTTTTTCCCCTGTTTGGCAAAATCAAGATTGAATCATTCTCCCTCTGTGCGTCAATGCGTTGATTTCACTGAGCAACAGATTTTTCAAAATATATTAAACCAATGTCATGATGACACCTGTAGTAGTTATCATTCATTTTTCAGACCCTTATCTATAGTTATCTGCAAGTTTACCCAATTGGTAATTATTCAGCTTTCTGCCGAGTTCTGCATTCCTTGACAGTTTATTCCGGAGACGCAGAGTATTCTGTTTTTGCTTAACCGCAGTCATGCACCAAGAATGAACTGAGCCTATAACCTTGTGGTGATGACGAGTACTAAACACCAGGCCATGGTGTGTGGACATGTGAACACAGGCACTGGGTTTGGTGATCTGTGGTAAAAGGAGTACTAAACCCGGGGATAATGCATGGCTTTAATGTGTGGTTGCAAGAGCCAACTGAGGTTCATTGAATCAACTTTTCTTCAGAAAACATAAAATAAAATTAAAAACTTTCCAGTGAAAAACGCATGGTAAATCATAGATGTGTTGATAATATAGCAAGTTAAAACCGTATATGACAGTTATACTCATTACTTAGCTATAGTGCTGTGTGTACGACGGGTTTGGCAGCGCACATCTTTCTGAAACGGCCCTTCCCCAGGCCTGCTGTGCCCTACGGCCTGAAACATTTTAAGCACGGCGAAGGCAGAAGCGAGGCACGTCTGAGAGACACTTCATACCGTCTCGTTCCTCTTTGACCAACTTCCGCCCAGTCTGGGTCCTGTTTTTTCAAGACGGCCACACAAGAACGTAAGATTGCTTTTGGAACGGAGCTCGTACGTGATTCCCCCCAAAACTCCCACAGTCTCCCCCTCCCATTCTCTTTGGTTATACAGCTCTGGGGCCATTTGAGAAAGGCGTAAACAGAAGAAGTGGAACCAGAGAACCCTGTCTTTCGAGTCAGTGACACGCCGTCGTCTTCGTGCTCTCTCACGCTCGATAAAGCCTTGCGGTTTCTGTCGGCAATGAGTTGAGGGGGGAGGAAGAAAGAGTAAAGATAAAATATGTCTATATAAAGTTGTTGATGTCATTGAACCATGAAACTTCTGGCCCGAGGGCAAAATTACTCCGTATACATGATCTGCGCAATGTAGCTTTGGGGATTAAACGCACCTTACATCCACTTTCAGCTTGTAGTCGAGATTGTCTCCTTTGGTTGACAATTCCCCTGCACTTTACCACGCTCAAAACAAGAGAATTCAAGACAGTCCCAATTATCTCCCACACTGTGGGTGTCTAGAGGCTTGCTATCTATACGGGGAGATATGTGAAGATTGCAGATAGATGTTTTTCTGTGTTCTTGCCTTGGGTGCCCGGGACAGTGCTTGCATATGATGTGTAACTCTAACAGCAATATGAGATGAGTGCATTTATTAATTGATTTTTCTCTCTCTCTCTTTTCCCCTCATTCCTGCCCAGATCATCACACGGCATGTTTATGAACTACTGGAGACAGAGTGCAACATGACTAAAGAAATTCTCCCTGTAAGTAACATTGAAGAATTAAAACAATTTTTATAAACCGGCATTTTTCACTTTTGATTTATGCTTTTGAAGATTAAAGTGGGTATTAATGAGGAAATGAACGTAAATACGGTTGCTTCAGTGCCAGATTATGATGGGCTGTGTCCCCTAAAAATGAGGATACAGAATAATTTTATTTATTTCCACAGTGCTTTCTCATTGTGTATGTCGCTCGTCAGCAAATTAAATGTATTGTGACACGTTATTCAAAAATAAGAAAAGCTAATCCTTAATTTTGCATTTAAATGCGTCTCTCAGAGACGCTTTACTTGCTGTCAGGAGTTGTGAGTTATTCTCTGCTGTAGACACCGTGTTCTGGTAGGGGAGCTTGCTTTTGCACTTGGAGGAAAAGTGTAATGTCTTTTAAGGTACGATCATTTTTCAAAGCGGCCTGCTCATGAAGCTGTTTGTTCTCACGCCCTATTAGAGTACACTGTATTAGCCCTATAACGCTTAACATTAATCACACGGCGGATGACGCGAGCTCTTTTAGGCCATGTAGATGTGGATTGTGCACAGTGGATCTAGCCGGGCTATTTGACGGTTTTAATTTTTTGGTGGGGTATGCGCTTTGCGCAGTCCCGGTCCGTTGGCAGGGTGGGCCCTTCCACCTGCGCCTGGTTGAACTTGTGGCCGCCGCCTCTCAGCAGATTAAAGCGGTTTAAGTAAAAAATAAAGCAAGATTTCTTTTTTTTTCTGCGTCTTATTGTCCGTGCAGATTAGAGAGGGAACCACCCAAGGTTTTAATGGACAGTGCGTGTCCACTCCCACATTCTTTCGGTCGGATTGTAAACGGCTCCCATGACGAGAACGAGAGCGTCTCCTCCGAGAATGCCCTGCCTAAATGTGCGGTTCACAGACAGATGCCGGCCGGCCTCTCTGATCGTCTGAACGATGATGTCAGCGGATTGTTAGCGCAGATTTGTTTTTCTCCCGCCACCCTACTTTCCAGGAAGTATATTTTCAGCATGAAATTGAATCGTAAAAAAATATAAAAAAATGTACGTGGGGAAAAAGATTAAAAGAAATTTCATTTCCACAGGACGGTCAAACAGTTGCCACTTTAAGGGTTACATTTACCTGGAGTAATACACCAGCAAGCAGGTATATCTATATGTGTTTGTTAAGGGAAAAACAGGGTCTGAATGACATATATTTTGCTGTACAGAAACAGTAATATCAATGGGCAGTACTGGTTAGCAGGGGCTGTATGTCCTTTAAGGACGTGTGGACTGGTTCGCGGGGGCTGTATGTCCTTTAAGGACGTGTGGACTGGTTAGCAGGGGCTGTATGTCCTTTAAGATGTGTGGACTGGTTAGCAGGGGCTGTATGTCTTTTAAGGACATGTGGACTGGTTAGCAGGGGCTGTATGTCCTTTAAGGATGTGTGGACTGGTTAGCAGGGGCTGTATGTCTTTTAAGGACGTGTGGACTGGTTAGCAGGGGCTGTATGTCTTTTAAGGACGTGTGGACTGGTTAGCAGGGGCTGTATGTCCTTTAAGGATGTGTGGACTGGTTAGCAGGGGCTGTATGTCTTTTAAGGACATGTGGACTGGTTAGCAGGGGCTGTATGTCTTTTAAGGACATGTCGACTGGTTAGCAGGGGCTGTATGTCCTTTAAGGATGTGTGGACTGGTTAGCAGGGGCTGTATGTTCTTTAAGGACGTGTGGACTGGTTCGCAGGGGCTATATGTCCTTTAAGGACGTGTGGACTGCTTAGCAGTCGCTGGATGTCCTTTAAGGACGTGTGGAGGCTTGTAAATATAAATTGAAAGATGACATTCGAAGCCTTTCCCTGCATCTGCCATCTGCAGGTGGACGTGACGGAGGACGAGCCGAAGAGCTTCATCTACCTGAGCGACGACGCCCTGAGCAACCAGGACAAGCTGCTGGTGCTGATCCAGGGGAGCGGCGTGGTCCGGGCGGGGCAGTGGGCACGTCGGCTAATCATCAACGAGGACATGAACAGCGGCTCGCAGATCCCCTTCATCACCCGAGCCGTGGAGGTAGGCGTAGACCGTCGCCTTTGGCTTTTGGAGAGGGGAGTTCAGTTGTCATGGGGCTGCATTTGGCACCTCTTTTTTAACCACCTCACCTGCCGTTTGTCTGTTTGTGCCAGACGCCGCAGGTCTCGTCTGTAACATCATTTTCTCAGTCTCACGTGTGCCAGCCGTGGGTGTCTTGGTTGAGTTTGAGTCCTGTTTCTCCAGTTTAACTGGACTGCTTTAGAGAGTCTATCCAGGCCTGGCGCTACAGTTTAACTGGACTGCTTTAGAGTGTGTATCCAGGCCTGGCGCTACAGTTTATCTGGACTGCTTTAGAGAGTCTATCCATGTCTAGTTACTGCAGTTATTCTGGACTGCTTTAGAGTCTATCCAGGCCTGGCGCTACCGTTATTCTGGACTGCTTTAGAGAGTCTATCCAGGCCTAGTTACTGCAGTTTACCTGGACTGCTTGAGAGAGTCTATCCAGGCCTAGTTACTGCAGTTTACCTGGACTGCTTTAGAGAGTCTATCCAGGCCTAGTTACTGCAGTTTACCTGGACTGCTTGAGAGAGTCTATCCAGGCCTAGTTACTGCAGTTTACCTGGACTGCTTTAGAGAGTCTATCCAGGCCTAGTTACTGCAGTTTACCTGGACTGCTTTAGAGAGTCTATCCAGGCCTAGTTACTGCAGTTTACCTGGACTGCTTGAGAGAGTCTATCCAGGCCTAGTTACTGCAGTTTACCTGGACTGCTTTAGAGAGTCTATCCAGGCCTAGTTACTGCAGTTTACCTGGACTGCTTTAGAGAGTCTATCCAGGCCTAGTTACTGCAGTTTACCTGGACTGCTTTCGAGTCTATCCAGGCCTGGCGCGACCGTTTACCTGGACTGCTTTAGAGTGTGTATCCAGGCCTGGCACTACAGTTTACATGGACTGCTTCTGAAAGTGTATCCAGCTGTCTCAGTCGATAATGTCAGTGGAATAACGAGGCTAAACGAGCGAAGTGGCCCTGGATGTGCGATCCTCTAAACAGGTAAACAGTGTAATGTAAATGTCAGCACTGGTTAGCGTTAGCGCTAGCGCTGTTAGAGAGCGTGTTGCCCTGCAGAGTTTCTCCTTCCACCTGTAGACCTTAGCATCGCTAACAGGGGGACAACTATCTGATTGGGAGCTTGTTTGTCACTTGCCAGTCGGGGGTGGGTGGCAGCAAGCCCGTCGGCGAGAGTTGTTGGCAGTGACGGCGGTTTCCTGATGTCCCGCGCCCGGCGGAGCGGCTCCTGTCTGTGGGTGGTTTTTGAAATACCCCGAATTGCGTCTGACAGGGCGGAGACGGAGCGCCCCGATGCCTGGCAGTCTCCTGACGGGGCGAGGCTCGGGGAGAGTGAACGGTTTATGGCGGGCGGACTCTGACAGCCGCACGTCGTCTCCCTCGCCGTTCGGCGGTAATGGGGCGTCGGTACAGCGGGGGCCCCGAAATCTGTGATCTTTCACCATGTTACCGCTGCGTGTCAGTGCAGCGAACGATAAAAATAAAGAACAATAAAAATGTAAACATTTGTTGTTCAACCAATGGGGGGTTGAGAATGTGACCTCACAGCAGGACAGACAGGTGGAGTGCAGGGCACGGGTCATTTGGCCCGATCTGGTACGTTTACCTGGGGCCTGACAAGCTCACACACTGATACATGCTCATTATCTCTTTCTCTCTCTCTCTCAAATTCAAATACTCTCACACTCTCTCATTCATTCTTTTTCTCTCTCTCACTCTGCTGTGGGGATGACGGTACTATAGCATTAGGCTAACTGTATGTTTTCGGGGGTACTACTGTTGGCACTCCATGTGAAGGCACCTGGATCCTTTTTTTTTTAATCACCTGTCTAGTTTACTAGCAGCTGTCTAGAGCTGTTCTTTCCCCGCTCCTGTTGGCATGACAAGTTTGGGAGTTTCTGCATGTGTGCGGATGTCATTGTGTGTAACTGTGTGAGTGTTTGTCAATAGGTGTGTGAGTGTGTGTGACAGCTGTGACACGCATTGACACGGAGTAGTCACAAGGTGCAAGACATCCCTGACGTTTAAAAGAATATTGGGGCCCTTTGTAATATGTTTAACTGTGGTCGTCTGTGTGATGTTTGATGTTTGATGTGTGTGTGTGTGTGTGTGTGTGTATACATGTGTACATGTGTACATTTGTACATTTGTGTGAATCCCCACGCACCTGTGTGTGTGCGTGCGTGCATGCGTGTCCCCCATGACTGGGCCGTATGCCGGCTGCTGTAAGAGGCTGTGATCTCTCCCCACTCTGTCATAGCTCGGGGTCTGGCCCCGGGTCTGCAGCACAAGGCTGCTGGATGCATGGTTATTACCACCCCTCACTAACGGCAAGCATTCCTCCCATTAAAAACACTTGGACAGTCTCCCAGAATGGGCTCCCGCCGGACCCGGTTACTGGGTTACCGGGAGAGTGCGGCGGGTGTGAGGTTATAGTGGCTGTTGATGTTGTTGTTGTTTCCTGAGGAGAGCGGGAAAACAGCAGGTCAGGGAGCTGTGTGGACTGTACAGGGATGTGTGGCTCTTTCCCCAGAGAGACCCCTCAACCTCTCATTTTATTCAGCCTTTCCCTGTCGTTAACCCATCGCCGTTACCCACAGTCCACTTGGAGTATGTGGGAGCAGTACCCGCACATAGCCTGCTGCTTGTGTGTGAGACGGGGCCATTTATCCATCGGTAGAAGGGAATTATTGACAGGAAAAAAAAAAAAAACGTAAATGTGATTTTTTAATTTAATTTAATTTTTTTCATATTACAGAGAACAGCAATGACCAGATTTCAGTGCAAAACCAAACAAATACAAATAAAACACTCGGTTGACGAGCCCTGGCCTTTGTGCCATCCGAAATGAGGTTTAATGTCGAATGCCGAAGCTAGCTTGCTAGAACTCCAGTTGTCTTTATGCAGTGAGTTGTTAAAATACGACTCGGGACACACCCCAATAATGTGAGCTGTGCATGCGTATGTAAGTGTTTTCCGTGGGCAACTGTAAAGGATTCTTCAGATGTAATCAATGAATATCTGTGTGTGCACCTGTGCGTGCGTGCGTGCGTGTGTTACGTGAATTTATGTTTATATTGGAGTGTGTGTTTGTGTTTGTGTGCATATGTGCGTCTGTGTGATGTTTGTGTGTGCACTCATGCACATGTGTATGTTTGCGTGTGTGGGCATTTGTATGTTTATGTGAATGTTTATGTTGTGTGTGTGTGTGTGTGTGTGTGTGTGTGTGTCTACATGTGCGTGAAAGTGCTCATTCAAGCAGCTCAATGGCACAGTAAGAGTCAGCCCACCCATCTATTTGGGTAAATGAGAAGCTTAGTGATTTAGACTGGTTTCAGGCTCACATCAGTTTGTAGGCTATTCAGCATAAAGCATTATTGCTTTTGTGGTTGTATTGTAACTGTAGAAATACAATTTAGTTTCTCTTGCATGTGAAAGATTTGTCCACAATATTTGCCTGTTATAGATTACATTATCATATGATTACATTATATACAGTATATTATTATTGTTGTTGTTGCATAATATTAACATTATATACTGTATATATATATTAAAATATGAAGTTGTTTTTATCCACATCTTTGTGGCCATTTGTCAACTGGAGTATTGCAACCTAAATAATGTCATCGGTCACCGCTTAAATCGGCTTAGAGATCTCCCGGCCCTCCGTCTGAATTTCATAAAAGCGCTTGGCGGCGGCGGGCCGTCAGTCTCCTCGTCGGAGAGGGGAGACGGGGAAGTGCGGGCCGTCACTGCTGGATTTTTATTACACGGGGAGGATAGTTTTTTTTTCCTGGCGGATCCCGGTGACAGCCCGGGCGCTGGTATAGCGTGCGGCCTGTGGGTCTTCCATTTATCATCGTACAGAAGAAACACAATCTTTAAAACGCATTACAGGAGCGCCTGTACTGTTAGCGCAAATGAAGCTCAACATCGGGTCCCCGTTGCCTTACTTGCGGTTTTGAAGAGAGCCTCCTGTTCTTGACTTTTGCTTAATTTTTTCTTTTTTCTACCTTACAATTTACTGCATCCCTGAATGTGATTGGTTTATGAACAGAAGGATGTTTCATCGATGTGTGTCAATACCCTCTTTTGAACAAATTTTCATTACTGTTTATTTAGCTAAAGGTGAATTACACATCTGTGGAAGCCTGAGGGTGTTCAAATCCAGGCTTGATGTGGTGTTGGATGCTCTTGTCTGCAGGTGAATGGTGAACCTAGATGAGCCGAATGACCCGTTCTCATTGTACCGTGTTCCGTGTTGTCACCTTCTCACGTGCTCACTGCAAAGAGAAGCGCTCACATCCTGGACGAAGCTGCCCTGGGTCACAAGCCCCAGCGACGGCTGTGATAAATTTAGAACGGCAGTGCGATTATTAAGAAAAATGAGTGATGGAGTGAGTGTGAGAGAGAGAGAGAGAGAGAGGAAAGGAGGGACAGAGGGACGAAGGGAGAGAGAGACAGGGGCCTGCGCATGACAGCCAGAGGCGGTGTGCCGAGGCTTTGATCTCCCTCTCCTCGTTCAGGTGTGCTTGTGGGTAGCGGGCCAAAAGATCAAGTGTCTGTACTTCAGAATGCGGCCGTTTCATCATGTTCCCCTCTTCTTCTCCTCCAATCACCCCCCTCTCCTTTCTCAAGCGGTGTGATGTGACACTTGCACCTCCTCTTTCACCTGCGGTGTAGTGGCGAGACTTCCTAAGTTGCGAACTGCGCAGTGAACGTATTCGGCGAGACGGCTTAATGTTAAACAGCAACAGCCAGTGTTTAAACCCTCTATGTTCAAACTTACCGTTTTACTTCAAATAGATGCCGCCCATTAATAGAAGACAAAATACTCTTCTAGAACTTATTCAGAGTAATACGGTAAGTTTAAACCTTGTATGTATGAACTTATCGGAATGCCTAATGTAAATGCCTCCCATAAATAGATGACACTCTGATAATATTTTGGATTCTGACAGGTAGCACTTAGTCAAGTGGTAATACGGTACGTAATGTTTTCTCATACAATGAATTACCTGATAGTAGATGCATTTACTCTAACATCACATGACTCAGACTAGCCATAGCATGTTGCTATAAACGTATAAACGTACTGCAGAGATTAATGCAGGAAGAAAGGCATTGCCCCAAGTCTTTTTACAGTGTGCCCAGTATGTAGGAGGGTAGTAAAAGCTAACACTGAAAGGGACAGATAAGTTGATGTGACACGCACATATTACCGCATTTACTTGATCCTCTCTCTTTGAGTTTGGCCTTCAATATCGTCTGAGAAAGGCAATAAAACGTTACGTATGTGTTGTATGAGCTCAGAGCTGTCACCGACTCGAACAAAAAACTGCTGCGTGGCGTTATATGTAAAGCTATTGTGGGCCACATCGATGGGCGCAGTGCGTTTTTGTAGCAGTGACAATTTTTCCATAAGCGCAAGATGAACCAGGACCTGGTCTCTTCTCTGTGGATTGTGGTCTCGTTCAGCATCTCCGTATTCGGACCTGTCGATACCCAGTGGCCAAAAAGCCGTTGGCGGACCTGGTGTGTGTGTGTGTGTGTGTCGGGGGGGTGGCTAGGCGGGCAGACGTTACGCATTTAGCACGCACTGCTAAATCGCTGACAGAGGAGAATAGCGCCAAGTCTCAATTTGAGAAAAAATAAATAAAAATGTGTAAAAATAAATAAATAAATACATTCCACAAAATCATCTTTGAAGCATCAGCTGTGTGAGGCACCTCTGATGTCTAAAGGGAGGAAGCCAATCGCTCTTCCCAATTACTAACCGGGCCCCTGACGCCCATCATCAGAGCTGACGAGCCGCGGTTCTACAGCGAGTTCAGTCTGGGGGCGCTGAGCCCCAAACCACCTGCCCCCCCTGAACCCCCCACCCTGCAAAAAAAGACAAATATAATAAAATAAATATTTTCGAAAAGCAAGTCAAAGGCGAATGGCCACAGCCATACTAGCGCTAATAGCTGTGACGAATGCAACAGCTTTGTGGAGCGGGCCTGCTCTTGCTGAACAGACGGGCACCAAAACTCTCAGACAGAGACGGACGTTTTAGAGTTTCCGCATTCGAGTTGGCGGACGAGACGCGTCCTCTCGCTAAAGCTAATGCGTATTATTTCATTTAAGGTTATTTTTGCGCCCCCCCCCCCCCCCCCGCCAACACTGCCCCCCCCCCCCCCCCCCCCAACACGGTACCGCTCCGCTCCTCGGCTTGGTGCGGCAGGGAGCCAGGACTCGCTGAAATCCCAGAGACCTCTGCAAACTGACAGCAGACTGGAGCCGACGCCAGCCCCGTGCCAGCCGAGGGGAAACGGCAGGATGACAGCTCCACTGTGGGGAGAGAGCCCGTTAATGACAGCTTATTCCTTCATGATTTCAATTCTTGACAGTAGACAGGTCTGCTTGTTGCATCATGGCAGCTGCATCATTACCTTCTGGCCCTGTCAAGACTGAATTTGAGAGAGAGAGAGAGAGCAGGAGAGGGAGGGAATGTGAGCGGCAAAGAGCAACAGAGGGAGAGAGAGATAGAGAGAGGGAAGGAGAGACGGAGGGAGAGAGACGGGGGGGAAGTGCGAGGACGAGAGAGGAAGAGAGCTGTGCTGATGATAACCATTCTGTGTCCTGGATTGCAATTATCTTACGGAGTTTTTTCTCGGTGCGGTTGAGCGCTCGGAGTGCATAAACACTCCGCCGGTGTCTGAGGGCAGTGGATATTATCTGCTGGCTCATGCTGCAATATTAAGGAGAACATGCCAGAAGCTAATTAAGCATACACTGAAGCGCCCCTATACAACCCGTTCCTCCCTCCCCCCACCACCGCCACCTCCTCCCCCTGACTCCTCCGTGGTACCTGGTTTTTTGTTTCTCCCTACGTCAGATTGATTGCTTGCTCTGAGCAACTTGTTTTAGCTCGCTGTTGCTTTGACATTGACCCAGACGAAATACGGCGGAGCTGCGCGGCGCGGCGCGGGCACGGGCAGGCTCACGCTCGGGCGTGACTGGAGAGGGTGATCGCGCTCCAGCGGCTGGCTGAGATCTCTGTTCCCAGCGGTTTTGGAGAAGTATGAGTGAAAACGAGCTCCTGACAGCAGCAATAAATATACAGCAAGTCTGCTGCGGCTCTTTTCCCCCCTCTCTCTCTCTTTCTCTCTCTTTCTTTCTCTTTCTTTCTCTCTGTCGTCAGTCTGTCTCTTTCTCTATTTCAGTCTCTCTCTCTTTCTCTCTCTCTGTTGTCAGTCTGTCTCTCTCTTTCTCTCTCTCTGTCGTCAGTCTGTCTCTCTCTTTCAGTCTCTCTCTCTTTCTCTGTTGTCAGTCTGTCTCTCTTTCTTTCTCTCTGTAGTCAGTCTGTCTCTCTCTTTTAGTCTCTCGCTCTCTCTCTCTCGTCTCCTCCTCCAGCTTTACTTTCTTTTTCCCTGTTTGTATTTCAGTGTAGCTGCCCCCCCATCCCCAAACAGACTCCTTAGTCCCCCCCCTAGCACCCCAGTCCCCCCTGGCCAAACTCTCCTCGTGCCCCAGGGGATCATTTTTTTTCGGTGGGGAGGGGGAACGGCATGAGGAAACCGAGCAACTGCATTTCATTAAAAAATAAAGTCTTTAATAAAAAATAAGATCCATATTTTTTTACCCCCTACAAGCCCCCCCCCCCCACACCAGCTCCCCTGCTCTTGTTAGTCGGTTAGGAGCGGCTCAGGAGACTCGCTGGAGAGAAAGAGGGGGTGCGCTGCTTTCAAAAGTGTGTCAAAAGCCTTGGGGTTTGTGTCTGCCCAGAATTTCAATGGAAGGCTGAAAGAGGGGACGGGACACGCCAAACTCAAACACAGGAATCTTGTTTAATTTCTGTCATGTTGCTCTTTTTTGGGGGGGATTGATGTCTTCTTCAAAATCGGCTTCTCTCTTTTGCTTTGTGGTACTGTATTCCCCCCCCCCCCACGCCTACTTTTCTCCCACAAATCCCCACCTCCTTCAGCTCAGAGCCCTGATTCTCCCTGCATCACAGTCCTCTCTGTCTCCATATAATATTGGTTGAAGTAAGAGGGAGAATCTCTGGATCAGAGGCTGGTTTTTGTGTTTATGTGGCTATTGAAGAGGACGGCAGGCTTTGCTGGGGTTTGGGGGCATGTTGTGAAGGGGGTTGAAGGCGGAGAGGGGATGGTGGGGGTTTCTATGGGAGCTTGAGGTGGCCTTGTAATCGTGGCTCAGAGCAGGGGCAAACATCTCTTGGTAGAAGCTGTAGGATTTTCAGCAGCTAAAATCGATGCGTTCGGAACACTTTCAAAGAGGAGAGACACAGCGACTTGCTCTGGGGTTAAACTTTTTTAAATAGCCTCCCAAAAGATGGAAACTGTCAATACAATGCAATAATTACCAGGGAAGGCTTGGGAACCCCGCTCCCCGACCGGCTAAATTAAAAATTGATCAGTTGGGGCGAAAACGTTATTTTGCAGTCGTATGTGGTGTCCTAATGCCATTGTTTTGAATCTCATCAATGGCCCTTTTTTTGTCTTACATGCCTCCTGTAAAATAATTTGTTTGCCTATTAGCGGTTGTTTTATTGAGCTAGCTGCAAAGATAACTTTCTTTAATAATAATAATAATAATAATAATAATAACATGGTGCTTTACACCCTTTAAAATAGCTCAGCTCGAAAGCAAATAAAATGGGCTCATTTCAGATGGAGGATATGAAATGTGCTGATAATGTACAATGACAAACGCACAACGGGAATACAAGAAATCAGTGTGTTTTTTTTTCCTGGTCCAGCTGCTAATGCGGTCGGTCTGTTTGGGACTTCAGACCACAAGAAGAAGAAGTGGGGGAGGGTAAAGTTTTGATCTAAATTTTGAGACATGATGAGGGATCATGCATTTATTAGCCAAAGTGTTGATAATTGGATTTTTTTTTTCTCTTTTCTGTGAAATTAACAAATTATATCATCAAAAAGGCAGCATGTGAGGTATGTATTAGGTCGTTTGCAGCTGCGGGCAGTTTGAAATCCCTGTGGGACGCGCTTGTTTAGTTCCTCTTACACGGCGCCTCGGGCGTTGTGTGGTGCATTCCGACTTGGTCTCTCTCTCTCTCTGGGACAACTCTCTGAGGCTGAGGGGGAAAAACTTCAACATAACTAATGGTGCTGTGTGTTCATTATCACCAGCCTGGTGCCACCGACTTCTCTTGTCCCTGATAAGCACAAAATAAATAAGTAAATGCCCAAAATAGAAATATAGAAGCGAAAGAAAATAGACTAGGTCACACAACATTCGATTTAAGACTTATTTTAGCGTGTGAGCTGGATTCTCTTCCTTCTAACCATGCGTGTTCTTTTTAGGAATGTTCAAGCGTTCAGAGTTCTAACGTTTCTGCAACTTATAAAAAAAACTCTTCTGTCCAAGTCTTTCAAGGATTTTTGGTTAAACTTTGTTTAAAGAAGCGTTACACATTAGGGCCCCACTGGGGTTTTTGCCGCGCGTAGTTTTAGGATTGCAGGTGACGCGGTGGGTGACGAATAGACCAGGAAAAGCTAGCCGCGATGTTCACCCGTGCCCTTGATAGATGAATGCGAACCTGTGACTGTTGATGTGCATATTCACGGAGAAGTATTCCCTTCCTTCCACGATTTATGTAGGCCCTGACGTCAGCTCTCGACATTCTCCCCCTAATGCGTGAGTGATGAATGGGCACTTCACGTCTAACTCCCAGCAACAAAGCCGTTTCTCCCCCCCTGAAGGTCACATGAGTATCTAAAGCATGCACAGGAAATATGCAAGCAGTTCACTTTTAGTTGAAATGTTTATATTTCTGTATTTTAAGTTTGAACTAGTTAAGAGGTGTTTTAAATGACACTGTTTTTAAGGTGAGAGGTGTAACACACACATTATTTGCAATTGTTGCGTACTATGCCGGAGAAGCAATG
>CM040404.1:41073651-41086151 GCA_022702515.1 Ilyophis sp. 1 JC-2022
GGTCAGTCTTGTATATCTATCTCTATAGTGTCAACACAGGTGTACCAGCTAATGAAGAGGTATATTTGAACATGTGCATGTCTTCCAGAGCAAGTAGGGTGGTCCTGCCGGGCAAAAGGGAAAGGGAGATAGAGGTGGAATGCATGCGGGTCGAATGCTGGCGTGAGCGGGGGAATGTTATCGGAGTGTGCGTTCGAGATGTTGAGTAACGAGAGGCCGGCTCTTTATCGGGGGGCTGGCCGCGCGTTGAGGCCGGAGGGGGTTGCGCTTGATGCCTCTGAACCTCCCGGCCAGAGTGTTTACCGATAAGCGTCCTGCCCTCTTCTGACCTGTGTTTTTTTGGAGGGGTGTGGGGCTGCGTATCGTCAGTCAGCCACCGTGAGGACATCAACACGGTCAGGCTCCTTTTATTCCCACCCTTCCCAAACTCAAGAGCGTGTTAGCGGTCACAAAGTCGTGTTCTACAAGCACTCTGACAGATTGCCCTCGTGGCTTCGGTTCTCAGCGACCTTGCTTTACCTCGAGCCCGGAAGTCAAGAGTACCTTTTCGTAACCGTTGACACTTTTTTTTCTTTCCTCTCCGGCTCTCCTTTTTCTTTCGCGTCGTTTGCAAAGCGAGCTTTACCCTTCCGCCTGGCCGAAACGCGCCGGGCTATTCGGCAGCATCGGGGTTCGTTTACGGCAGTGCCCTCCTCGCGCGTGTGTTTGCAGACAAACAGCAGGCGGGCGGCTTTGCTCGCGCTCAGTCCGGAACGCAGTCCCCCGCAGCGAGTCGAGCGGCTTACTTCATCTTCATTCTCCGGCCCCCTCCCTCTCTCGTTTCTCGACGTTTGGAATCGCCATGCCCCCCCACGCCGAAACGAGGGCGCTGCTGGTCTATAGCACTGTACGTGGGCTCGACGCGTTTTGGGCCTGTCTGCCGCTCGTTCTGTTTTGAAGCGTGGGCAGAGAGCGAGTAAGTGGGTCACTGGCTGGTGAGCAGTCCCTCCGCGCTCCATACCGCAGTTCTCATTAGAGCCCACTTTCATCACACGGCTTTTCACCTCATTTTAGTCTCCTTTTCATCCTTTCATCCCTTCCAGGTGAAGGGGGGGCAGTGGAGATTGGGGTTTGGCGGGGGGGGGGGGGGGGGATTGGCATTGCGCCTCTGTCACAAACGAGCCACTCATCGACTCTCTGCTCTTTGCAGTCGTTTGGTTTTTTTAAATCGGTAGCTAGGTCCGTTTCCACCGTATGCATTCCTAAAACGACGTGGGCTTCCGAGCTTGTTGTTGCGCCGGGCGGACAGAACAGCAGGACAGCAGACGCGCCATGTCCCTCTCGTTGCTGATGATTTTTCTGTTCTTTTAGTTTTTTAGTTTTGCAGTCAGTCGAGAGTGAAATGTGTCTCTGGCCACGATGCGTCAACTGCAGTGCCTGTGACCCACTTCCAACCTCTCTCTGCTCTCTCCCTCCCTCCCCTTCTCTATCTCTCTCTCCTCTCTTCCTCCCTCCCCTTCTCTCTCTCTCGCTCGCTCTGTCTCTCTCTCTCCTCTCCTGGCACATCTCTGTCTTTGAAGTCCAAAGGATGATCCCTCTTCAGGGGACGGAACGCATTTATACTGGAAATAATGGGGCAGAAGAATGCTTTGGAGAGCTGGTCAAACAACAATAAGCAGACAGGCGGGTAATTGCGTTGGCATAAAAGGCGCGGAGCGTACGTGATGTTAAAGGCGGATGTTGGGGAGGGGGGGGGGGGGTGCGGTGGCGGGGTTGTTTGCAGGTAGAGCTTTCTCTCTTTTGGTTTATTTATCCGTTCCAGTGATTGTTGCCAGTGGTGCAACGTCGTGGGATCTGACCTAGAAAGGGCCAATCACTCTCTGTCAAGCCCTAACCCGCCTCCTGCCGGCGCCACGGTTACAGAGACGCGAGGACGGCGGCTGAGGAGAATGATGGTCCCGCCAGCCCCCCCATCACAATCCCCCCCCTCATGCACATGCGCAGGGCTGTCGGGTTACTCTGAGAAAATATTTGGTTGAGCCTATCAGCCTATCAGATACTTTCATGATTACACTTTATGTAAATGTTTTCCTCAAATAAAATGTTAGTGAAGTTGCAACAACTGCACAATGCTGTAAAGGGGCGGGGCTTTCATGGCTGAGCCAGCCACCCGCTGTTTTGCGTTCGTATTCTCCAGGGGGCTCACTGAAACGGCGGCGATCGGCAGGAATGCTGCAGCTTCTCAGCACCATAGCGAATCCGTTTCGTTATTCCCACACGCGTGTTGCGGGAAACTCGGGCGTCATTAATCCCGCCAACGATTCGTCTCATAGCCACTTCCCGACTAGGTTAATTTATTTTCCATAAGCCCCCCCGAAGTCGATCGTTTAGGAAGTGGGTTCCATGGTTCTGGCCTTCGGAGATAGTTATTTATTTATTTATTTTCCTCTTTCTGTTTTTTCCCCTCCTGAGTTGTAATGAATCAAGCCGGATTGATTCCTGGACGTCCTTTGTGGACACCTCCAGGTGAAGCAATATCAGTCTTTCGCAGTTCAGCTCCTGCTCACCCTCCCTTTACCAAAGCTGGAGGCTACAGTGGGAACAGCCAAGTGCAAAACAAAACCGCCACTGCTGCTTGTGAGCTGAAGACATCATTAGGCCCGTGAAAGATGGCTCGCCGTGCTCTCTCCGTCAGCTACAAATATTTCATTTTCCATTTTCCGCCGTTCGCCGCGGTCGGTCGGCTAGGTGCCCCTCGCCCACCCGTTACACGTTTGCTGCCGGAAGGGATCCAATCAGGTTAAACGTGGCCCGTTTGTTCCCCTGGACGTGGAAACGTACGACACCCCTGTCCCGGGCCGTAATCAATGGGATGGTTTAGAGCGGGAACAGGGCTTACCGAGGAAAGACAGCGATTTTGTCCGAGATGGATGGATCCGTTATGCCAGGGTAACTGGTCAATGTCAGGGCGCCGTAGATTGCGCTGTGAAGTCCTCCGCGCTTCAGTGTTCTCCTGGATTCTTGGACTAAACGGGACCTCGCTTTGTAGGTAGAGAAACTAGAGCACAACTTTCTCTGCAGGGTGAGGTCTCTGCTGATGTCATCTCTTCTTTTTATTTTATTTTTTACTGGAGTTTCAGAGATACATGGTACTCCTGTCAGAAGCAACCAGAGGTCACCGGGGTAACTTCTCTGTCGTGTATGTCTACAGGGACCTCTTTAACTAAGCCCCCCCCACCCCATCCTCAACTTCAAAACGAATTGCAGGAGGGACGAAACGGTTTTTCGAAGGAACGCTTAAATTCCCATTGTTGGCAGGATCTGGAAAATCTCTAAGTTCCTCTACTTATTTTGTACTTTTTTTTGTTCAATTAAAATTCCTTAGCATGGCGAGCTTTTTGAAGCTAGCCCCGGGCCTAGAAAAGCCTCATCAGCTCAGCTGTGGCAGATTGCGTACAGGTACCTGCAATGTTATTTCAAACGGCTTAATTAGTTTCTGACTGCCGAGGCTGAAGGATGTTCGAGGCACTGTGCTTTTATTCGGGGGAAAGAAAATGATTGAAATCATGTGACAAGGCCACTCTTTGCCTGTGGTTTCGCTTTCTGGGTCATGTTCCTACACTGGCTATTACCTGGTGGAATCAAATCCCCTCTCGCGGTCTTATTATTACCGCCACTCGTCTCAAAAAAGCACTCGTCTCACGTCGGCGGCGGGGGTTTTGGCAGACGTGTTTTTTTTTCTTTTTTTAAAGCTCCGGAGTCAACGATTCTCAAGCATTGCAGTTTTTGTAATTGAATAACGATCTGTTTCTGGCAGAATTTGCATTCGCCCGAGCCGGTTCGGCCACACGGCGAAAACGTCGTCGCAAAACCGTAATAATTACGCCACCGGCGAGGACAACGGAGGTTGCGGCCCGGAATCTTGTTTCTTTGTTACCATACACCAAGTTTCTCCTCCGACCGTGTGATCTATGTTTGGCGGGTTTTTACAGACGCGTGCGGCGTGTTGAGCAGGTGATTACATCAAGGACCCGCCCCGCCGAAACGCAAGCCGCTCATTCCCTGCAGCCGCCCCTTGCGCGCGGTGGTGGGAGTGCCATCCCTCTGTACCCGTCTTCATACAAAACTTCACATTCCTTCGTATCCCCCGATTCCAGGGGATTCGTGGAAAATAAAGAGGGGGAAAAAAAACAAACAACAATCTGGGAAGTTGTCAGCATCGCGCTTCTCAGCCGTTGATCACGGCTTGAAAGCCGGCTCAGTGTCAGTCTGTTTTTCTCAAAAGTGACACTATTTCTGACAAAAGTAAAATGAAAAAAACCAACGTGGAGGGAGAGTGAACTGAAGCTGAAGGTTGCTGAACCACCGTGCGTCGTGTCTTTTCAGCGTCAGGGAAGCGGGTTCCTTCCAGCCACTGCAGTAGTCTTCAGCAGAGAAAGGGAGCCTTCCTGACAGACCGGGCTATTGAAGATGGCAGCTGCTGAAGGCCTGCCGTGTGTCTGCACCGTCGGTACGTCCGTACTGACCTGTTGTTCGACATGGGGAGCTGAATCTTAAAAGCCTCCTTAGACGGAAAGTTAGATTCTTTATGCCGGACGGGGTGGTAATGTCTGGAGTTTCTGCTGCTCATGGAGACCCGTTCCTGTGCTTTCCCAGCATGCTTTGCGGGTGCTGCTGGTGCAAGCTGAAGTTTTGCTGACTCCAGCCTATAGCGTTGGGGGGCTCACATTAGCCTTCCTTAATTGGAAGACTTTTCCCCCTGACGGGCATCTTGGTCTGGTCTTCTTTCCAATGGAGGGTGGGGGTGGGCAAGACAGGACTGGTATAACCGGCGTGCTAGACTGGCTGGCGGGTTCTTGGGTGCTGGGGGGGGGCTACCGAACTGGGTCAAAGCAGGCACCAGGCTGGAGAGAGATCTGAGGCTGGAGCATGGCTGTCTTGGGGAGATGATTAACTCCGGAGAAGGCCAGGCCAGGCGCCTCACAGGCTCCCTGTGGTTGTCCATTAGAAAATGCCTCTCATCTGATTGGCTGCAGCTCTCCTGTGTGGCCTGCAGCAAGGAGAATAGTCGTTATATCACCGCGGTACCCAGGTCCGCCCATCCTGGCAACCCGGCCAACAGAGCCGAAGCCCAGTTAGCGTGCGTGCGACTGCGGGGGATTTTAGCTTCCGTCCTTCATCTTTAAAGCGGCTCTTTCTGCCTGTCGACCTGCCGGATTTTAAGGATTACTCTGCGCATTGTGACACTTCACGTTTTGGCAGTTTTGGCAGTTTCTCATTGTTTCTCATGTCTGATATTTCGTCAGTTGTTCTAGTTTTGCTGACATGTCAAACGTAAGTTCCCGCGCTGTGGGCGTTTTTTAACTACTGTCCATGGTTGTTTATTTTTCTTGTGGTCACGCTCTTAAAACCTTTTTTTAAAATCAGCGAATTAGCCAAAAAGCCAGGAGGCTCCACACACCCGCATTGGTGTGAGGCCGCATTGAGTTTTTCCTCGTTGGGTTACTGTGGTGAGCTATAAACCCATCTGAGAGAAGTTTGGAGCGCGATGAAAAATATTCTTTTTTTTTTTCTTTTTTTTTTCTTCTTTTTTTTTTGTCAGGTGATTATTTCATCTCCAGAAAGCCAAACGGTGACCACAGCTGGTTTTGTAGCGTCTGCCAAGCGGGAAGTGGATGGAAGGAGGGAGACGTTTGAATTGGGAAGAGGCAGAAGACTTTGACAGCTAAAGCTCACACACACACACATGTTGGTGTGTATGTCAGTTTCTGCAAAGTGGTGGCTGTGGCTCGGGTGTGCTGTGGTTCATGCGCAGAGTGTGATTCAAGTTGGACTTACGAAGTAATGAATCTAAATAGCTTTCTAAATTAGAAACATGCGAGTTGAGTTTGCGGTGTTTTTTTTGGTCAAAAACTGATTGCTGGGAAACTATTGGAGAAATTCTGCTGGCTTGGACATTTCAGTGCAGGTGCCAAAGTCATAGTATTGCTGAGCGCTTTTTAAAGAAATGACGCTCTGATATAAATGACTATTAATTCCCCCCCCTAAAAAACTCCCATGCAAGTTTCTCACAATTTGTCCCCCATACCTCTTTTTAAAATCCCCCTTCTGTCATCGACCTTACATTTTTGCTGTAAAACGTCCCCTAAGTCCCTAAACGTACCTTTAGGGGTTAATCCCCCCGGTCTGGCAACCCTCGTCATGTCAGCCTCACAAGCCTACTGTTTCTGTGAATATCCACCGGAGTTTTACTGTTTGGTTGGTCCTGTGCCCACCTGTATCGCCTTCCTTTACAAGTTAATGCGTGGGATCGTTCGCACAGATTTGTGAATTTTCTGTGAACTCATGACTCAGAAATCCGGATATTTTTGTGCTTTTGTTATTCCTGTTTTTGAGAGAACTTCAGCTTGCACCACCCTGGCGCGTTTTCTGATTATTTTCGGGATCTGACGACAATCAGTGTTAGTACGTCGCAACCAAATGTCCGCATATTTTCTAAAATGAAAGATGAAATATGACATCTAACCAGATCATGTGGCCAAGCCAAGGTTGATTTTTGTAAAGGATCTCCTGGATTTGGCTAAACACACTAAAAAACCTTCAGTTTTCCTGCCATTAAAACTGATTATAGTCATTTACTACTAGCTAGCAAGACCCAATGTCACCGCGCATCTAGATAAAGATAATCAACATAGTGAGGGGCTTTGAGATGGCCTGCTTCAAAAACAATACCTGTTAATTTTGGCCATTTTAAAATGAGCCCTTGGTTAGGTGGACATACCTCAGATTTTTTCTGCAACATTTAGCATGGAATGGCTGTATAATGCAAATCTGCTGACTGCCTTAAGACTTTTCAGGCCTAAATTCAATTAGCAAGGCTGCTAATATAAGAAGATTAAAAAGAAAACACTATTAAGAGTGATTTCAGACCAGCCAGTGTTGTTAAAGGTAAAGGAAATGCAGATTAGTGGTATTAAATGTCTGATTTCAGGCAGTTCTTTGCCGGGTCTAATGCATATTTAGCCCTTTCATGCAGGTGCTGGTGAATCAGAGGCCTCCATTTTCACTAGACAATTTGAATGCTGCTTTCTCTTCAAATATCCCCATCCATACACACACACACACACACACTGTCTTCCCATACCTCCCGCCCTCGCATACAGGACTCTCTTAAACCCTGTCCTTAACATTTAATTAACATTTAGATCAGAGGGGATTCATGTGGAGTGCAGTGAGCATTAGCGTTAGCTGCTGTTTGGTCTGGTAAGTGTAGCAGTGGGCCACGCATGCACGCATTGAGTGTGTGTGTGCCTTTGTGTGTGTGTGTGTGTGTGTGTGTGTGCGTGCGTGTGTTATTGCGTGTTTGCATGTGTGTCTTTATGAATGCATTGCATGAATGCATTGCATGAATGCGTGTGTGTGTGTGTGTTTCAGGGATGGGGGGCTGGATGGAGGGCGGGGTTTGACCAGGGCCCTTACAGAAGATGCTAAAAGCAAATAAATTATGATAAAGCAGCCCAGGTAAGAGGAAACCGCTGCATTGTGGGAAAATTAGAATTCCACTCAACATGCTCCTGTGAGCCCATTCTACCTGACTCATCAAATGAAAAATTCATCAATTAATCCTCTGACAATAAAGATATATACACCAGAATCAATCCCCCATTGATTTTCCCAGCCAGTATAAAAACGAGAGAGGAGGGGGGAAAAAAACATTGCCTGACTTACATGTAATGTGAAATTTCTCTTCATTTGGGTTCTCCTTATTGAGTTTTACAACTGGAAGTGTTGATATGATTATTTTGCGGGGGCGGCATTGGTGGGGTGGGGGGGGAGTATCTTTAAAGAAAAGAATAGAAAATGGAGGAGGGGGGAGAAGAAAGTAGTGATTTTTCTTTCTTTTTTCACACGGGGTATTATTTGCAGCGCGGTGGAGACGCTGAGCAGCGGGGACTGAGAGGGCTAATAAAGTTGTCAGATGCATGTAAGAACTCAGCTGACGTGAATCCCTGGAAGGCAACCAATGGAAAAGAGGCTGTGTGATCAGCCAGGCCTGGTGGTGGCCCACCCAGAACAGCGAGCGCAGAGCCCAGCACCAAGCAAGATCAAAGGAGAGAGGAGCTATATTCCATAAATTAAAGAATCTGCAGATACAAGCTCGGTGAAAAGGAGGGAGAGAGAGAGAGAAAGGGAGGAAAAAGACAAAAAGGTGTGGGGTGGGGGGTGGGGGGGGGGCAGGCAGATGGAGGGGACGCTGTGATTTTTTTATTTTTTTGAATTCGCTCTCTCTTTCTCTCGCCTGTTCTCTTTTTGCCTTCCCTTCTCGTTCTCCCTTTCTCTTTCTCCCTCTCACGCCTTTTCTCCCTCTCTCTTTGCCTACCCTTCTCGCTCTCTCTCCCTCTTGGCGGCGCGCTGTTAGTTAAGATTTCACATTAATATCCATTAACCGTGAGCTCATTAGCCTCCGCCTTGTTTGAAATTCAAGCCACAGTTAGGCTGAAATAACCTACATACAGAACTGCCCCCCCTCCCAGTTGGAGCATATTTTTGAAATAAATGTTATTAAACGTGTAATGTATGTACATATATAAGAGTCTTAATGAATACACTCGTCTCCATTCTCTCATTATGTGTGCATCTGTAGCCGACGCCTCGCCGAATTGTGCCCTTCTCTCTCCATCTCATTTTTTCTCTCTTTTTTGTCTTGTTTTTCTTCCCTCAAGAGGCTCAGAGGTTCCCGCCTTCCCATTGGTTGATGAAACAGCCAACGCCACTGGGCACACCAATAGGCAACATTCCCCCGTTTAATCTCCACCCCTGTGATACCCGCCGCCCGCTTAGAGCAGCGGAACGGGAGCAATGCCCCACTGACTTCTGGGTGAACTCCTCCGCAGATTAAAAAAATAATAAATAAATAAAAAAACGAGGAGGAAAGTTTTTCCCATCGGAACGCGGGTCACGATAAGGCGGCGGTGTCGCGCGAGTCGGATATCTGAAGGCGGCTGACTGGCCACGTGTAATCGCGGATGTCGAAATGTTTCTCACGGGCCAAGCGTGCGAGGTTCACAGCCCCTGACCCCTCCCGTATCTGCCCCCCGAAATGCTTTCTGCTCACGTATTTGGGGTTTCTGCTGCTCACGTATTTGGGCTTTCTGCTCACGTATTTTAGCTTTCTGCTCACGTATTTGGGGTTTCTGCTCATGTATTTGGGGTTTCTGCTCACGTATTTGGGGTTTCTGCTCACGTATTTGGGGTTTCTGCTCACGTATTTGGGCTTTCTGCTCGCGTATGGGCTTTATGCTCACGTATTTGGGGTTTCTGCTCACGTATTTGAGGTTTCTGCTCACGTATTTGGGCTTTTTGCTCACGTATTTGGGGTTTCTGCTCATGTATTTGGGCTTTCTGCTCACGTATTTGGGGTTTCTGCTCACGTATTTGAGGTTTCTGCTAAAGTATTTTGGCTTTCTGCTCACGTATTTGAGGTTTCTGCTCACGTATTTGAGGTTTCTGCTCAAGTATTTGGGCTTTCTGCTCACGTATTTGAGGTTTCTGCTCACGTATTTGAGGTTTCTGCTCAAGTATTTGGGCTTTCTGCTCACGTATTTGGGCTTTCTGCTCACGTATTTGCGGTTTATGCTCACGTATTTGGGCTTTCTGCTCACGTATTTTGGCTTTCTGCTCACGTATTTGCGGTTTCTGCTCACGTATTTGGGGTTTCTGCTCACGTATTTGAGGTTTCTGCTCACGTATTTGGGCTTTCTGCTCACGTATTTGGGCTTTCTGCTCACGTATTTGGGGTTTCTGCTCACGTATTTGGGGTTTCTGCTCACGTATTTGGGCTTTCTGCTCACGTATTTGAGGTTTCTGCTAAAGTATTTGGGCTTTCTGCTCACGTATTTGGGGTTTCTGCTCACGTATTTGGGGTTTCTGCTCACGTATTTGCGGTTTCTGCTAAAGTATTTGGGCTTTCTGCTCACGTATTTGGGCTTTCTGCTCACGTATTTGGGCTTTCTGCTCACGTATTTGGGGTTTCTGCTCACGTATTTGGGCTTTCTGCTCACGTATTTGGGCTTTCTGCTCACGTATTTGCGCTTTCTGCTCACGTATTTGGGCTTTCTGCTCACGTATTTGCGCTTTCTGCTCACGTCTTTGGGCTTTCTGCTCACGTGTTTGGGGTGTCGTGGCACAACCCCAACATTTGCTCTTTGTTGTCGATTTGTTTTGCTTTGTTTTTGGGGGGTGAGGCATTGGGGTTTTTGCACATAATCCCCAGTAACGGTTGGGATTGACTTATTTTCCAGAGGTTCTGTCACCCAAATTTAACATAGCCAACTTTCAGGATAATGCAACGGGCCGTTGTTTTGTTAGTTTTTTTTTTGTTTGTTTTTTTTGTTCTTCCTTTTAGCCGAGTTTAAAGAATTCTCGGACGCTTAATGAATGGCTTTGTATTACTGATTTGTTTTTGTGGACATCTCACTTCCCTGACAGATGTTTTCTACAAACAATTCGTATCGTACATTTGTAACAGTCTTCAGTCCTTTTCCATGAAGACATATTTTTAGTCTTCTTTTCATGAAGACATATTTTTAGTCCTCTCTTCAATTTGCCATGTTAAACACCAGCACGTCTTAAGTTACTACCTTTTATCAAACAGAAGTATTGTTTTTGAGTTTTACTTGTGTATATTTTTTCATCCTGCTGTAACAGTGACACTTGCATTGATGTTTTTTATTTTTATTTTGAACAAATTTAGTCTGCCCAATACCAAAAACAGATATCTTCTCTAAAAATGATATGTCAACATTCCGTGGTCCTAGTTTCACGCGCACACACACACACACACACACACACACACACACACACACACACACACACACAGGGTAACAATGTTGCGATTCTTAACTCCGCCCTCTGTTCAGGTTACCCCCTAGCCGATTACCCGAATGGTAATGCATCCAAAAAGAAGCCCTCGTCTGCTCGCAGTGTTTGGATAAGACCTTGAGCGCCGATTAAAAATGTTTGCTTTGGTATCTGCGTGAGCGCGCCGTGCGAAAGGGACCGCTTCCCTGCGTGTTGTCAGCCAGATTAACCCTCGAATGCATCAAAAATCCCCCACCGTTTCCGGCGCAGGGGTGGCGGGGCTTGCCGGCGACTCCTCAATTAGCCGGGCCGGGCTCTCGCTGGGACCCTCCACACTCTTCCCAAGCACGAGGTTTGGGCCGCCAAATCCGCCGCCTCCGCTCGCTCCGTCTGCGGAGATGTAAAGAGCTGCCCCTGTTTCATTTCCATTTCCATTTATTTATTTTAATTTATTTCATTTTGTTTTGTCAGGAAGATTTATATTTTTGCCCACTGGGGTTCCTCATATCAATTTGTGATTGGTTTCCTTTATTGTTAGTTTTTTGTATGGCCTTTGATTGTAGGAGCCTGTCATAGTCTTTAGTTCACAGTGTTTTAGTACAGGTGTAAGTCGCCTTTATTACTTGTTTAACATTATTTCTGCTCTGTTTCACTACCCGGCGGTAAGCTCCCACTTCATCACGCCCCAAACGGCAACGATGATGCAAATGGAAAAGAAATAAACAAACAGAAACAAAGTGCGTTTGAACTTTGGATGAACGCGGAACTGTCAGAGTTTGCAACCCTCAGGTCTGGCTCCCCTTCTCCCTACCGCACTTGGAGCGATTGCTTATGCCTCCCTCGTGTTGATATCGACTTGACAGCCTTGGGAGGGATGTAGAGAGAGAGAGAGAGAGAGAGAGAGAGAGAGAGGGAAGGGAGGGAGGGAGAGAGAGAGGGGGAAGGAAAAACAAATAAGAGCGCTTTTCTGTATCCGTGATCACAACCCAGCCTGCGATGGCCCGAAGGTTGGAATAATTATCTCTGGTGGCCGTGCAGATCTTAATGTCAACTCTGAGAACCAGGGGGCGGCCGAATTAAAGAGCAGCGAAACCTGGCAACAGAGCAGACGCTCGCTCCAGGCTCTGTTTTCCCGTTTGATAGCGCGGCCCCTTTGTTGAGATCCGTGTTTTCGGTTCCAAACGCAACTGTCTGCGTCTAATCTCCCCCGTGCTTTTATCATCAATTTCATTCCTCTGATTTCGCTCTGTCTTTTTTCCCTCTTTTTTTCTTTGTGTTTGAATACGAAACCAAGGCGAGATTGTGGGGATTTTGTCTTGGATCGCTGCTGCTGTGCACATTTGGGCAGATAGGTGGCAGTCTTCTGTTAGTTAGGAGGAGCTTAAACGCTGTGAAACTCCCCCTCTCTCTCTGTGTCTTTATGTATCTCCCCTTCTTTCTCTTTCTCTCTCTTTCCCTCTCTCTCTTTTTCTTTTTGCTTGTTCACACAGAATCAGAAGGCTGCAAATTAACCTGCCACTTCATCATTTGACAAGATCTTCATTTTTGTTCATTAGGACCCGGGCCCGAAAGCGTTTGTGGTCATTTGCGTGTGCTGCCCTTTCTCTGGGCGACCCACGCGCCCCCTCCCCTGTCCTTTCTCTCTCCGCCGTTCTGCTTCC
>CM040404.1:41091151-41096151 GCA_022702515.1 Ilyophis sp. 1 JC-2022
GGGTCCATTATTACTTCTGTACGGCAGAAGAAAGGGACCGAGGAGGGGACAGGGGTTGCCGCAGTTTGACACCGGACAATTAATCTTCCCGTAAGCGTTGTCAGCTGCGAACGGACACAAATGGATCACTCCCATTAACCGGGGGAGTGTAGGTAGGGGTTTTAACAAGCGTTTACGAGAGTCCATTTTCTCGCTAATGAAAAGGGGAATACGCGTCCCTGCGTAAGCCAGAAATATATACTTAAAGTTCTGTCCTCTCTCCCCCGCCTCTTCGTGTGCTCGGCTCGTCTCTCTGCGATGTGAGCTCGCCGCCCGCGGTCCCCAGCCGCCGCCTCGCCCGGCCCTTCCAAATGAATTAGAGAGCCGCAGAGCTCCGACCGACGTCTGTTTGTTCGGGGGTAGAGAGAAGATATCTGAATAGAAATTACAGCCCTAAACTTGTGTAGTGCAGACGTAGAACGCTATGGTGAGGACCTGTGCGTACGCAGGGGCAGCGCTCGGTAGAGTCTGACTGTTCCTGATGTACTGGGGAACTTCTAATTGTGTGTAATAGTCTGTGCCAATTGGGACATAGAATGTTACACATTCATTCACGTTCTTCGCTTTCTTACGTGAAACTGAACGTGAATGAAAATGCGTGCGTTCGTCTGTCTGTGTGTTGATGTGAGTATGTCGGTTGGTTTGTACGGCATTGTGCAGTGTATGCGTGCATGCATATGCTTTTACTGTGTGTGTGTGTGTGTGTGTGTGTGTGTGAGAGAGAGCATTTGTATGTGTATATGTGTTTTGGTGTTTTTTTGTGTGGGCGGGTGTGTGTGGGCATGTGTCTGCATTGTCTGCGTGTGTACGCTTGTAGCACATGTATGTACCTTTCCGTGCGCGTGTTTTCGTGTGGGTGGGAGCGCACATTACCATGTGGCTGGGGTGCCTGCATGGGGCCCCTATTCTGTGTGATCTCTTCTGGGGTCTCTGATGCATGAGGACTCCCAGAATCCTCTCCTGCTGACAGGGTGTTTGTGGATCCTCCTCCCGTACTCACCGGCACATCCTGTTTTCATTCGGCCTCGTGTGTACACTCCCTCAGAGAGTTTTTCTGTGTCTGATAAGAGGCCATCTTCGTCAAAAATCTGCCACTAAGACTCAAAGAAGATCCTGGTGCTTTCCTTTAACCCCTCTTCTTCTTTTTTCTTTTTTTTTTCAAAATGTAAACAACCCCCCGTTTTTTGTTCACTGGTTCGCCCTACCAGGGTAACAATATTAATTCAGAGGGAAGTTGGAAGCACTTAAATGGCTCATGAGGTGTGGTTTACCTTAACAGTTTATCTGGTGATTGGGCCCTCATTTGAACACATCAGCAGTAGTCATGTGATTGTTTTATTTTTATTTTTATTTTTTTGGAATACCAGACGCTGAAACGCACTGTGTCTCAAGGACTGAATACAAAAGATGGTGTACACTAGACTAAATTGGGACAAATGTGCAGTTTGTTTTTTAGTTACTGTGAGGGTGGTAGCCGTGTTGCTCACAACTGATAACTTACCAATAGACCTGTGTACAAGGGGTGGTCTTAACTGTATGTAACCCAGAGAGCCGTGGCTTCTATATACCGTCGGCAGCCCTGCCAGGGAATAATTAGCCTCACTCAGACGCAGAGTGAAAATAACACAGTCCTTATTGAAATGGAATACATTGCAGTATACTGTATGATGCATACTGTATGTGGATTAGAGGGAGGGGCCAGGGGGGGGGGGGGGTTCAGAGGGCTGGTGACACTTCCTCTCTTGGACCTGTTGAGCCTTGCACAGGCCTGACACACACACACACACACACACACACGTGCACACATACACCCATACACACACACGCATATACACACACACACACACACGCACGCACACGCACGTACGCACGCACACACGCACACATACACTCATACACGCACACACGCACACACACGCACGCACACACACACGCACACACGCGCACCTATAAATAAAACTCTCCAAGCACACACACTTGTCACCTATACAAACGGACGCCCAGTCCCTGGCAGAGCGGGATGGAGAAACAGAGGGGATATTTATGCAGAATTTATTTCACATTTACATTTCTTTTTTTTACCTTGTGAGCATCTGAGTCATCCAGATCGGTGGCATTTGGCCTCAACTGGCCTGTCTGCGAGAATCCTCAGCACATTTCAACTGTAGTGTCCCCGGAGCTCAGGGAAAAGGGTCTTGAGTGATTCATTCTGACCTGTTTTTAGTAGCTGTGGTGTGTGTGTGACAGTGCAGGGGTGTGTGTTAAGCCTCTTTATTCTACTGGAGAGTGAACGCTAAGTAATAGAAGCGACGGCGACCCGTTAAAAAACGGGTTATTTAATGCGTGGAATTGCGCCTGTTATTTGATAGCAAAATTACAAGATTAGCGGCTGACCTGGCCTCTTCTGTTTTCAGCTGTAAAGATTCCACACTAACATATAGTTTATGAGGTTGAGTGCAGTCGATGTGATAATACAACAGTTAGTAGTGAGGATAGTATACACACAGAATATGTATAAATATATATTATATTATACGTATAATAATAAGTATTATTATTATTATTATTATTATTATTATTATGAGCTGTAATGATATGGGTAAAAGGTCACAGTGATCTGTAGGTTTGGGGGTTCTGTCATGGCAGAGCTTGTCTCCGTAGGGCTGTCGTGCTGAAAAACCCCATTATAAAGTTGGGGTGTCAGGGCCGGAGCGCGGAGGCAGGAGTGCAAAGCGGGCATCATTAAGCCGATAGCGCAGCGCTGACCCGCGGTGTCACGGCTGGAGGAGGTGGGGGTGGAGGGGGGTTTGTTTGCCATTCCGCGCTGGATGTTTTACCCTCTCCCGGGGGAATAAGAGAAGATGCTATTTCACCTTTTCTGCGGCAAAACATTTTAATTATATCTCCTCGCGCGCGGAGCGCCTCGGTAACCGGGGGACCTGACACTGATGCATGGGCTGATAAATGTGCAAACACTGGAAATGAGATTAACAAAGATTTTGAGTAAAGGGTGACAGCTAATTTTGCACCGCATTCCACGTCCGATTCAGGAGTGACGCTTTGATAGAACGCGGCTTAGAATCCTCGTTCGCCGGCAGGAATGAACTCCCCGGAAATATGGATGGTAATGCGTGAAGCACAAGCATATGCAGTTTTAAATTGTTTTTTTTCCCCCTCCTCTCTCTCTCTTTCTCTCCTACTCTCTCATTGAAGAGATCTTTTTTTTCTTTTCTTTTTTTTTTTTTGCTGAACTTAACCTCAGATTATACATAAAAACACTTGATTTTGGCGCGGGGGAGGGGGGTTGAATAGGCTTAGTTCTGACCGTAACCGCGCCGTCTTGCTATTTTTCATTCTGGCTGTAGGTGTACCGTACTGACAACCGTCAGAAACCGTTCGGACACACTCACGGTCTTGAAGTCACAGACACTCTGTGTACAACATCTTCAGAACACACACACACAAGTGTCTTTGGCATCAGGGGTTTAAAATAAAAAAAGCACAAAAAAAAGACAATTCTTTGTGTTGGGTGGAAAACAGGTGTAACAAATGTAGAAAATGAAGAACTGCAGCGTGGTTTGGAACTCGTAGCCACAGTGCAATGCCCCCTTTGTTTTGCCTCACATTTATTGGAAGATTCATTTTTGGGGCGACAGAGATATTTTCCGACAATCTTTCGTCCCATTGCCTCGCTTGTCTGTCTGTGTAGTTTTCTCAAAACGTCTGTCACCGTTATCTGTACACATCTAATCTCTTTTTTTGTTGTTGTTGTTGTAGAGGCCGTGTACGGAGCACGACGCGCCTCTGTTTTTAAACGTCTTTTCCTTTGCTTTTGGAGTGGCGATCCAGAGCCTGGAGAAACCTATCTTTCAGCTTCATCGGCCCTGTCTGTAGCAAGAGACGGCCAGATAACAATCATATCTGCCACCACTGATTCCTAACGTTTTCATCTGGGGAGGAGGGGGGGGGGGGTTCTGCTAGTTGTGCCGTCACTTATTCTCCATCACCCTTTTTGTAGTTTTTTTTCCCACATATTTTTTCCAGCTCCTCTCTCTCTCTCTCTCTCTCTCTCTCTCGCTCTCTCTCTCTCTCTCTCTCGCTCCCTCTCGCTCCCTCTCTCTCCCAGAATCTTCATTTGCCGGCAGCTGACAGCTTCTTTCACTTTGCTTTGTCAGATTTTTTTTTCTCTTTCTTTTTTCATCCACCCTTTTCCATCTGCTTTCGCTTTTGTTTGCTCTGGCCTTCTCTCATCCCAACTTGATAATGAGGAATTCAGGGTGACCCTGACCTCCATCAGCCCAGCAGCGACCTTTGACCCCGCCGTGTGACCTTCAGTCCCCGTTTTGACAGCTTGATTAATTACCCAGTGTTATGATTTATGAGTAAGCAGTATGTAAAAATAATAGACAACAGGTGGTCTTCAAAAAGTTAAAAAAAATTATTTTTTTTAAAAATATACTTGCTTTTTATTTTTAACTGGTGGGGGGTTGGAGCAGTTTGGGGGATGTTTTTTTTCAGTTCTATAATTTTTTCCCCCCAATTTCTGGAGGTTTGGAGCTAGCAGGCAAACGCTGTGTTTCAGGAACATAGAATATGGAATGTTTGACGCAGAAAAGATTGATTTGGCACTGCAGTTACGAAATCCCTTTTAATTTTCACTTTATGTCATAATGGATTTCATGTTCTTGCAATAAGCTTGCGTTCTCAATCGTAAACTTTGCGACTCCGCTTGTGCTCGTGGTCACCGCCGCAGCTGCAAATTCCGCAGTTTTTTTATGTCACGTCTGCCGTAAATGGCCAAAATAACGGAGCAGGTGTTTTTGAAACCGAGCCATGGCCGCGTTTACGCGCAACGCCGCAGCTGGGCCCTGCGATTGGCTGCCGTGACCTCACCTGACTCCCGCACCTGGGACTTAACCCAAAACGAAAGGCAGGCCCTCTATGGCTTTTAGCCGGCACAG
>CM040404.1:41101151-41268651 GCA_022702515.1 Ilyophis sp. 1 JC-2022
TCTTTTATTTTTTGTTATTTTTACCACTAATGCTACTACTACTCCTGATAGTAATAATAATTATTATTACACTAATTAGTATTGTTTGTAATTTTTGCCACTAATGTTACTACTACTCTTGTTGGTAATTATCATCATCATAATAAACAGTTTTTTAACATGTAATATGTTTTTCAGACAAACGTTCACTTTAGAAATACCACAGTGGCCCATTTTGATTGCTAAGCCTTTAATTTCTGCTTTCTTTTGACATTTTTCATCGGTTTTGAATGAAGGTTTCTGTGATAAGACCGTGACATTATCTAGCTGCGTTAAGCCTACACTTTCAGTGGGTGTGTTCGAGCTCCCGAGTTCAGGGCCGTCGATCTTATTTCACTCGTAGGAACGAAACCTTCTGCGGAGTCAGGTTTTCTGTTCAGGACCGCAGACTTATAACTGTGGCCCCCAATGCAGCTGTAAACACACAGAATAATACGCCGGCCGCAAAACTGAATGCGCGCTCTGAATATGGTCGCCTGTATTAAAGTGTCGGTGAAGGTTTCGACAGATGCCATTGAGTCGTATCACGGGATGCATTTGATGTTTTTTTTAGCAAGAGCACTTTTGATTTTGGTCCATATTGTTCTTTTTATTTTATTTTTAATTAAAATGTTATGTAATTGTCGCAATGTCATATACAGTGGCTTTTTTTTTTTTAAACATTTTTTTTTAACTCACTCAAGAAGTACTAACAATTGTTTATTTTTGCTACTTCTATTGAAAGTAAGCAGTGCGTTGCTGTAAGTGAACATATAATAATAAGAACATATAATCCAGAAAACAAAGTTTCAGTGTGAACCAAAAATATGTCATAGAAGATATTGCCGTATTGTGTTGTCAAATTCGAAAATCAAATACCTCAGAAGTAAATAAAAGTATGCTACATGAGGAACACTGACTGATTTCGTTCCAGCAAATAACTGTTTGATATTTGTTTTCTGTATACGTGGTGAGCATACAGAAGAAGTGTTCAAACCTCCTTCTGTTGGTGTGGCCTCGTGAAGTGCAGCAAATAATGCATTTGAACATGTAAGAGAAACTTTATTTCTCAAATCGGATTTGACTTCCGCTCCATAGCGTTTCCTTAGACGTGCCAAGATATTGTTCTCTGTGAGAGTGTGTGTGTGTGTGTGTGTGCGTGCTTGCATGTTTTTTTTTTACAATTGGGCTCTTGTGTTTGTATTTGGATTTGTGTGCATTGCATTTCTAAGCACATTGGATTTGTGTGTGCTAATGCAACTGTGTGTCTATGTAAGTGTTGGCTTATATGTATGTGGGCACGTTTGTCTACATGTGGTGTACATTCAGATATGTATGTGTTTCTGTATTTGTGTGTGTGTGTGTGTGTGTGTGTGTCTGCATTTGTGTGTCTGAGACGGTAGTTGAGGAGGTCCAGAGTTATCTCCCTCCTCTATCCCAGCTGGCATGTTTGTGCCGAGGAGCTTGGTGTAGGGGGTTGGGTACAGGGAGGGGGGCACAGGGACTTAATCTGACAGTGAGACCAAGTTGTGTGGTATTTGGGAGAGGGGGATAAAAGGATCGGGCGCGCTGAAAAAGAGCACGTAGAGCTACTGACGGACAAGGTCACGGAGAACAGGGTGGCCTTCAGAGCCGAGTCTAATCTAAGCAGGGGAGCGCTGCATTTAATATTACAGCGTTTACATTCTCCGGCCCTGCCTGACACGGCTGCGCGCTGTAATTAGGGCCTCTCCCTCTCGCTCGGCTCTCAGCAGAGAGATTAAAGAGGGCCAAGCCGCTGACCGCATACGTGCAACCGCTACGTTCGTTCCCATGTATATCTGCTTCTTTGTTCGTGAACCGGGGTCTGCGATGCGCTCGTCTCCGTTTGAGCCGTCGCGCACTTAACGTCGGTTGGGGTGAGGAGAGTCTTCGCTGTGGATACGCACGCGGGCGGGCCCCCCCCCCGCCCCCTTTTGCCTCCAGACCGGTTGCTACGTGTCCTCTCCTCCTCTCCCTCTCATTGGACGGGGCGCGCGGGGATCGCTCCCCCGCCTCGCGCCTGTTAAGCGGCGGCGGCCAATCGACGCCGGCCGGTTCCCAGAACAGGAAGCAGCCCCGGACCCGGCTCTCGCTGTCAGAAAATGGAGGAGCGGCGTCTCCTCTCTCCCGCTTCAGCCGTCTCCCCACGGCAAAGGCGGGAGCTGCCAGCAGCCCGTTAGCAAACACAGACAGAAACACACTCCCGCACTTTCTCACATCCGTCCCCTTCTTCCTCTGACACACACACACACACACACACACACACTCACGCAAGCATGCACCCCCATCCGCAATCAGCCGTGCTTTGTACCTGTCAAGTGCCACGCTTTATACTCACACTCAGACTGGCGCCCGTGACATGAAATATTCTACATCAAAGAAAAATAAAGCCACATAAATAGATAAAATGTAAGTGCTTCCGCTAGCCTTCTTAAACTTACTTTCTTTCAGCTGCATTCATTTCCCATTAAGTATTTTAAATGGTCAGAGTTTTTAAACAAACCCACACACAAACACACACACACACAGCATATATATCTATTCATTTTTATTCATTCATGTTTACCTCATAGAAGGTTTTTTGCCTCCACTGGCTCCAGTTTAGGAGGAGAGTTCAGTGTCTTTCAGAACGCTTTTGTTGTTCTCTTGTCTGGTTACAATGGAAGACGTCTGTACATATTTGACCCCATAGTCTCTCTGATCCAACATAGACCCTTCAAACTGTAACCAACTTGCTGGAAATTTACACCTTGTATCCCGGAAATGTAATTCATTTTTCAATTTTGCTGAAGTACACTTCAATTCATGAGTGGTCGTATTAGGCTTCGCTGAGGTAATATTTAATTTTATTGTCATGTTTTTAAAAAAACATATTAGAATGCAATCCATTGACAGCATTTGAAAGAAACATTCTCAAAATGGCATTTTGAAAAAGGGAAAAGAAAAAAATCTAACTAACATACTGACCCTGAGAGCGGACCATAGCGATGGCACCAGCGCAGACCACATTTTTTAACAAACGCGGTTAGCCGAGGACGTGGTTCCTCAGTGGCAGCGGCGGCCATTGTTGCTTCCTCTGAAGGGAGACTACTGGTCTTAACTGGAGAGGGTGACAGGAGGAAAGACAGCCGGACAAAAGAGCACTTAACAGAGCGGCCGGAGCGCCCCATTCCCCCCACCGAAGGCTGGAGTGACCTCTCTGACCCAGACCCTGGCCCTGGACCACGGAACCGGGCCAGCCGGGAGGCTTTGTGAGGGGTTATGGGAAGGGTGCGGACCCCGTGAGGAGTGGAGGAGAGGCTCTCGGCTCTCGCCGATAATGCGCTGGACAAAGCGCTACCTTTGTGCCGATTCACAAGCCTGTCTGGCGCAATCGAGCCGGACTGTCGCTGTCTGCTGCTATGAATCCTGAACAACCAATGACTCATTAATGATGATAATAATAATAATAATAATAATAATAATAATAATGTCATCATTATTGCGTTATTGTTGCAAATGAAATGGATGAACACTCTTTTTGCTGTTCTTTTTTATTTGTTACCTACATTATTAACTAAATGAGTATATGAGAGGCCTGCTTTTGATGCATTGTGCATATCTGTGCGCATAGATACACTGCATATGTCTATATTTGCTGTCATTAATGATCATTTTTATTGAGCAGTAATCGATTCCTTATTCCACGGAGGATATGCACTTGTACTGTAGAGCCTGCAGAAATAGGAACAGAACAGACAAGCCGTCCGTTTGTACACACGCATCCTTTTTTTAAACACGACGTACCGCAGCCATACTGAGGAACACAAGAGAGGTAGAAAGGCAAACATAAGCCGTGCCATCTCGGGCACCCCTCCTCTTTCCCCCTCTTTCTCTCTCTGTCTCTCCGCCCTCGTAATTGACGGGTAGACCCCTGGACATCAGCAGTCTGGTGGCCGTGTGGCGGAAGCTCGTAATGGAGCACCGTGCCCCGTCCTACACAAATGTGCTTCAGGTTGACGGAGCAGCTTTAAAGGTTACCCCAATAAAGTTAGGTGGCGGTCGGCGCGGGGGTGGTGGTGGGGGTGGGGGTGGGGGTGGGGGTAAGGAGAAGGTGGGTGGAGCCTGGCTGCCCGTCATTCGCATGCACGGCCACCAGTGGGCAGTGTCACTAAGGGAGGAAAGGCTCGGATCCCCAGAAACTTTCCCACTGCGTTTGCCAACAAAGGGACCGGACAAACTCACCATTTTAAACATTTAAAAGCCAGCTAAAGGACATAATTTCTCATTAAATATGTTTAAAAACTTTTTTAATACCTGAGTGTTTTGTTTTTGGTTGTTTGTCTTTGTTGTGGAAGGGACAATGAACCAAAAACACCCTCTCCAAAGTATTCATTATAATAAAGACCTTCGGCTAAATGGGCACAATTGTGCGTTAATGCATCCGAGGTCTTTTTGGGAAAAGCTAGTGTTTCAAATTGCATTAAACACTGTGGCGTGTGTGCATTTATTAATTATTTGTTTTTATTATTTTGTTTTGCATATAGAGAATATCAGCAGCAGTCTTTGAAGTGTTTTATTTCATTCAGTCTGGGGGAATATATCTAGTAGTAAATGACTTTGCCACTTTGTTTTCCTGGTTTATTTTCTTCCAATTTAAATTCTAAATTAGGCTCTGCAGAAGGGCTTGTGTATGTATAATCATGGAAGTGAAGAGTATGGTGCTCTTTCTTAATATAAGTACTGTTATTTTAATCGTTAATATATGCATGTTGTTTTGGTATGTTACCAGTAACTCTTTAGTTAATTAGAGTTAGGAATGTAAATGTTTGTTTTTGAGTACTGAGTTGGAAATTATAAAACCTATATCCACTTCTGTTTTTTGCTTGTCATGAAAATGAATTTGGACATTGAAAACAACGTGCGTTTTACAACAAAAATGCAGTACGTTTTCAAAAGTGAAGTCAAATGGTAACTTTTATCTTTTTTTTGTTCTTAAATAGTCATTAACAGCTTGGCCGTATTCAAAATGATCTTGAAACTTACAATTTATAATTTGATTTATTCAAGTTCTACACTATAATTTGATTTAATGTGTTAAAATGTAGTGCATTTTAATACATTTAATGAAAGGATTAATTTTGCCTTTGCAGTTATGCAGGGAAGTGAGACAAGTATAATTTTATAATCTGCAGAACTGTGAATGTGTCATTTTGCTGTTGTCAACACAAATTCTGTTGAAGCCATATCGAGGAGAAGAGATTTTTTATCACCCTGGCAGAATTGTCTGGTTTAAGGAAGGACCCACGGCTTTAACACTTATTAAAAAGCAGGAGAGGTGTAGCTGTCTGCTCAGATCTGGCTTCTGATGGCAAATTTGGGAGGCGTATCAGTTATTCCGGCTCATTACATTCAGCGGACTCTTAAAAACACTGTTTTGTCAGGATGGAAATTTATACATGGAATACAGTGTTTTTTGCAATCTGGCCAAACATGCTCATGAACATCTCCTCATTCTCAGTTTATTAAAGTTAAATAAACTAGGATTTTTCTAAACCTGAGCACATTTAATTGAAATGTTTAATTATTGTGTAAAACGTGGTTTCTGATTGGGGGCACATCACAGCAGGTTTTGAAGTCTGTTGGTAAATGTTTGCAAAAACCAGTCGGCATGGCAGCATATTTTTGTGTATTATCGTGGGATAAATACTTAAATACAATAATAATAATTATAAATTTGTAAAATCAAATAGGATTTTAGTTAATTGTCAAAAGCAAATTTTTATTTTGCTCGTTGTCTGGCATGCAAGTCAATGCTGACATATACAGACACAAATTGGATCACTACTGTACTGTGAATCTTTAATTCTTTCTGAAACAACCTTAAAAAAAAACATACAAACGTATAAATAAATAAGCAAATGGCAGCATATTGCCTGCTCCATGGTTCCAGTATGTGAGCCTTGATTGATGTAGGAATCGATTGTGTTTGATAGTAACTGACATGTACCCTTTGGAAACACTAACTGCAATTCACCGTGCGGGTTTTCTTGTCACTGTGTGCTAATCCTTCCTCTAATAGTTCACCTAAACGGGGTTCTGTCAGGGCCTGTGCCGAAATGGCCGTTTCCTCTTGTGGTGGCTGCCTGGCTCCGCCACCCCCTCTGGAACTGGCCACTTATTTATTTAATCGTTTATTGGGTGGTCGTCACCGTGGCAATATCTTGGCCACACTTGTTTTTGGGGTGGAGCACGGCAACGGCCATTCTAATGGTTTTTTTCTCTCCCCCTCTCCTCTCTCTCTCTTTCCGTCTGTTGTTGTATCGACCCCCCCCCCCCCCAAACCAAACCAGGAGGGCTACGGCGTGATGGTGCTCAACCCCAACGAGAACTACCTGGAGGTGGAGAAGCCGGTCAAGCCCGTCCCGGTCCCCCCCCAGCCCTCCCCCGACAGCTCCGACGAGCCGGCCGAAAAGAGGGAGCGCAAGGAGGAGAAGGAGACCAAGAAGAAGCGCGACTTCTACGAGAAGTACAGGAACCCTCAAAAGGACAAGGAGACTGACCAGATCCCCATACGGGTCCGTGTGCTCTCTCTCTCTCTCTCTTTCTCTCTCTCTCTCTCTCTCTGCTTCCGAGCGCGCTCAGAGCGTCCCGCGGCATCAACGGTCAGCCACTCGGAGCTGCATCGGCCCTCCACAGGCCCCCCATATGCTTATCTTTGGAATTGTTATTTAAATGAGTCCTGGACACATAATCCATAATAATAATGTCATTGTCAACAGAGGATAAAACTTTCACACAAACTTCACGCCCACACACATGTACAAATACGCATACGCTCTCACATGCTAGCACACGCACTCACAAGAGTGCGCACACACAGACAAGGTATTTTCCCCATGGACAGACACCACTCAGTCCCAGAGTTTCCAAAAAGCAATTTTGAGATCAGTCAGATGTGAAAAAGTTATTCTGTGAAATTATGATAATTTTTTTAAATTAAAACTCAAAATTTGAGTGGAGCTTAGGTTTGGTTAGTCATTTTATTACAGCGGAGGGCAGCAGCACACCAGGTTGTGGAGGAATGCCATTCCAACCAATCAGAAGTTTTTAACACTGTGTGACTCAGTCGCAGTGAATGAGCTGTCAGCACAGGCCACTTAGCCTCAGTTTTGACTGTACCTTTACACACGGTTTAATGTGGTATAATTATCCGTGTTATTTACGCCTTCTGTCTCAGCCGCTTTTTAAGAAATTCATTCCTCACGCTCTCTCCCGGCCCCGCAAACGCGGGCGGCCTTAACCATCTCGTCTTCGTTGTGGTAAACTAATGATGACGTTTACCTTTTTTTCCCCTCTCTTTTTCTTTAATATCTTTAAATCTGCAAGCAATCATCTAAAAGGTTGCCAAGCTGTGGCAACGATTGCATTAAGGGAGAGGAGGAGAAAATTATTTTATTTTTTTCTTCTCCCTCAACTTAGACAGGGAAAGATAGAGAGTGAGTAAGAAAGGAAAGGAAGAGGAGGGTAGTTCCGAGTGGAAGTCTTGGGGAGGTGACACTCGGAAAACTCTGGAACGCCGCTGCTTGACACACATTTGCATTCTGTCACCGGCGCCGCTCGTCAAATCACGAACCTTCGCCTGACAATATTGGGGTTGGGGGGGGGGGCACGTGGTACAAGTGAAGGGGGTGCATTTCCAAATGTCATTACCGAGTATTTAAGCGCGGGGGTCTTCTGCTTCACCATGAGCGCTGGTCTTTATTGTGGCTGTGGCAGCCATGCGTGTGTGAGACAGGAGAGAGGGAGAGGGAGAGGGAGAAAGAGAGAGGGAGGGAGGGAGTGAGAGGGGAAAGTAGGAAAGAGGGGAGAGAGAAAGTGAGTCGTGTGAGCATATTATCTGAGAGAAGATGAAGGGGGAGAGCTGATATTAATATCTTAATAAATATTTCAGCTGGAATAGCTCCGGAACCTTATAATGAGTAGACTCAGCCTCTCGCTATTTCTCTCCTCTCCCTCTCTCTCTCCCTTCCTCCGTCCCTCCCTCTCTCTCTCACTCTCTCTCCCCTTCTCTTTCTCCTGAACCTTTTGCACTTTGTAATGCTAGCAGCGTGAGATCGTTAGAGTGGTCCTACCCAAGGTTTTTTTATTCTGCAGGGGGCATGCCATATTATTCACACTCTGACATTAGCTCCTGCCTGCTTGCCATGCGTCGCATTATGCATGCCAGGCGGGTAATGCGCCAGGCGGGAGGCGTGCGCTGCGGCTCTGTGTGTTTGCGCATTAGGGGAGCGCGCAGAAAGGGCCCCGTGATCCCCTGCTTTCTCACACCACCCATTGGGACAGAGGCATGTCGTAGGCCGTGGTAGGCAGGGGTGGCCCTGTCGGGGGCTTTTACTCGCCTCTTATCTTGTGAGCTTATCCAGGTATCTGGGGCTTCATAACGACTAACACATTTCATTTATATTGCTGTTGTATTGTTTTTTTTAATATGTATACTTTCCCTTAGTTATTTTGGTCTCTGACGTTTTTGATTCTTGGTTTGTCGTTGTACGTGAGAGTCGGGGTGTTCGCTGGCCAGAGCTGGAGCCTGGGCTAGCAGATGAGTTCTAGGCTATAATATTTGTTGGGGTTGGGAACTTGGGAGTTGAGTTTCTCGGTCCGGGGTAGAGGGGGGGTTGGGTTGAGGTTACGAGTCAGGATTGGGAGACGGCGTTCCGGCCCGAGAAGCAGGGTTCCTTGCCAAGGGCCGTGATGAAGATGATGAGATCTGGGTCCCGATAAGGACGGTTGTCGTGACGGCATTCCGTGGGGGCGTAATGAGCTCGGTCTCACGCAGCAGCTCTCAGTGGAGTGATTCAGTCCGGGGCAATAAACACCGCGTCAGACGAGCCTGCAGGGGGAGATGTCTTTAGTACGAGCCGTAATAAGACAGAATTCTTGTTTTTGAAAACATCTGCCAAGCGGAATATCTGAGCGCAGACAGCAAATGTCAACAGATTAGTAATAAAGCGGCAAACGGAGTTCCTCGGCTCCGGCGGCAGACGCGGAGGGGGAGCGCTGAGCGCCGTGATGGGAGAGCGCCGGGAAACGGCCCAAGGTTCGGGAATCACAGACATACAGCACTCCACTGCCCGAGACCTGACCTAATACACGTCCATCAGTAGTTCAATAAAACCTTCAAAAAAGAGAGAGACATACAAACAACTGCCCAAAAATAAAATGAGGGTAAGTTTGGTTACTTGATGGTTCTGGAAGGTTCTCTCGAACCCCTTACATGTGACTCAGAGCTGGGGTCCAGCGTTTCCCAACAGGACGTCCTTGCAGAGCCGTTGGCAAAGTGAATGTTGAGACCTCTAATTCACTTCCCTGTGCTAATGACATTCGGATAATAGTCCCCAAATTTTTGGCTCGTCCCTCATTAGGCAATTCCCAGAGGCTTGGGGAGTGGATGGAGGTGGAGGGGGGGGTGTCTTTATTTCTTTACTCCTCTATTGGGGAGGTGTGGAATTGGGGTGGCGGACGGAGGGGGTGTCAGATCAAGCCTCTTTGCTGGGTTGCTGGGAGTTTTTCATCTTTTCTAGAGCATTGTGTGACTCCTCCTCCAACCCCACCTCCCAAAGCGAACCGCTGCCCCCCCCCCCCCCCCAACTCCACAGCCCAACACACACACACACACACACACACACACACACACACACACACACACACACATACTGTGAAGGGGAACGGGACCACCTGCACACACAAGAGAGGGGGCCAGTCGTACCCCCCCCCCATCCCCCCTCTCTCCCCTGCAAGTTAAAGCTGAGTTGATTAATACGGTTCCTTACACACATTAATAAGCCCTTAACTGCTGTTAGGAATCTTACTTTTTAGCCCCTCGGTTCATAGTGTCTAACCTCCCAACCTTGGCTAATCTCTAGTCTCTCCGAGATCACAGTCTGTTGCTCGGTGTTTAGTGATGCTGAGTTTCTTAGCACTTGCTATACAGAAGTCTGGGAGTTCACTTTACTCTGAATTTTAGCGCTAATCCAGTTACCTATTTTCTGCCAGTCAAGCGGAGGGATGGCGCAAACAAAAAAACGCATTCATAGCTTAAGAAGCTCCCAAAGATTTCACTCCCGGGCAGACTGGGCCGGATTATAGTCCCGCCCATTAGAAAAAGAGCAAAGAAGGACAATCAACCCACCAGGCCTGGCTTTCTCTTAATGCCACTTATTTCTGTAAAATGACCACAATACCCACCACCTCCCCCCCTCTCGCATCTATGTCACATTTTTTTCTGAGGTTCAGAAAAAAGGGGCCCTTTCACATGGAAGCCTCGGTCCGCCTCACTTTATCCGCTACCACATTTGGGCCGCACACTTTATGATGAATATTTGAACATATTTGAAAATTGTATTTTTCTTGTGACTGGGTAAAATGAGCCAGCTGACATTAGTCATTGTATGTGTAGCATTTGTTTTTAAGTACATTTGTCTGAGCTGTTTCTCTGAAGGAAAGCATATATAACTAATACAGGAAGATACTGCAGACCATATACTGATTTCTGCAATTTCAGTCATTCCCTACCTACATTCCTCTTATTCAGCTGTATATCCCTTACAGAAATTGAATGTACGGCAACATAATGTAAACATATGTACTTTGTTTGAATATATAATAAGTATATTTCACAGAAGTGTATTTCTTGGTTTTACAATTAATTTCAATATATTTCTCATATATTTTTTCATTTCCATACGATAGATTCAACGCTGATTTTTTTTTTGTAGTGCACAGATGGCTGATTATTGGTCCGAATGAGAAGATTCCAGGGTTAGCATGAGCCTGTCACAGTTAGCATGCTTACTGATGCTATGTAAAACGGTGTCAATCCGGAAACTACTTTGGCTTTAAATTACAGTCTGTGCATTAGAATGTAGTTGCTGCCTTCTCTCAGGGTAACACAAAGTATAGCTTAGCAGTAGTGGGAATGCAATATGTACCTTATCGTTGACTATATATATATAAAATAAGTAATACCATACATTATTTATCCCTTGTTTTACCTTCTGCATTCCTCAAGGGGGAAGTGGGAGGTGGTGGGATTCGTGTCTGAGTCTGTGTTTTTGATATGTACTGTTTCTCGATGCCCAACTTGTAGACACAGCCAGAGGTTGCCTGTACAGCAGTGTGTCTGATGCTCCACGTCGTCAGCGGTGTCTTTGAGACCCCATATGTATTTCAGCAGGTTTACCCGCATCACCTGCTAGACCCTGCTGCCTCTTCTGTGTGTGTGAGTGTGTGTGTATTTTTTGCCTGCATATGTGTGGAGCATGAGTATGTTTGTGTATATTTCTGTGTGTGTGTGTGTGTGTGTGTGTGTGTGTGTGTGTGTAATTTGTGTCTGCATATGTGTGAGGTATGAGCATTTGTGTGTGCGTGCGTGTGTGTAATTTGTGTCTGCATATGTGTGAGGTATGAGCATTTGTGTGTGTGTGCGTGCGTGCGTGTGTGTGTGTAATTTGTGTCTGCATATGTGTGAGCATTTCTGTGCGTGTGTGTGTGTAATTTGTGTCTGCATATGTGTGGAGCATGAGTATGTGTGTGTGTGTGTGTACTTTGTGTCTGCATATGTGTGAGGTATGAGCATTTGTGTGCGTGTGCGTGCGTGCGTGTGTGCGTGCGTGCGTGCGTGCGTGCGTGCGTGTGTGTGTGTGTGTGTGTAATTTGTGTCTGCATATGTGTGAGGTATGAGCATTTGTGTGCGTGTGTGTGTGTAATTTGTGTCTGCATATGTGTGAGGTATGAGCATTTGTGTGTGTGTGTGTGTGTACTTTGTGTCTGCATATGTGTGAGGTATGAGCATTTGTGTGCGTGTGAGCCTTCCAGTGGAGCAGATAGCTGCTTCACCCCTGTGTGCCCCCGTATAGAGCAGGAATTCCCCTCTGAAGCTGTTCAATATCCCCTTCTTTGGTTCTCCTCCAGCCCGGGCTTCTGTAGTGAAAGGCTGGGCTGATCCCAATCTTCCTGTCAGGTCAACCAAGAAACGCGTCCGCTCTGCTCCCAGGTCCCGAACCAAACCGTGTCATTATGACAACGCGCTGTAAGGAACGGGCCGCGGTTGTGCGTCTGTGTGTGTGTGTGTGTGTCTACGCGCGCGTTTCCCTTCAACTTTTGTCAATTAATTGCTAAGAGTAATTTGGTCTGACAGTCAGAGCTGGTGGAGATGTGGCAGTGCTGACCTTTCTGCTCTTGTGCAGCCATTTTTAACAGGGAATTCCTGAAAACCGCTGCAACTTCTTTTGTACTTTGTTAATTAGTTATTGATCTGAAACAATGCGCGACCAAATATTGTCAGATTAGCTTAACGGCAGCAAGGTCATGCCGTCATACAGTGGATGTGATAATCTTCATAGTATATTTAAGTTTTTTTTTTCTCGCCCTTTCTCCCTCCCTCTCCTTCACCTTTCTCTCTCTTTCATTCCCTCCCTCCCCCTCCCCCTTCTCAGTCTCCCAAAACATCTCGCCTGTTTTGTCACTGTGGTGACCCTCTTTCTGGTAAACCTCCATCTTCTTATCCTGGGAGATTTTAGAATAATACTCTTCTGCTGTCTTTCTCGAATTGCTACATTTTCCTTTCACCTGGTAAACTAATTTTGAGACGGCTTCGCTGAACTATAACCCAACGCGTAAAATCGCTGAATAGAGAATTTTGTTTAATTTTAGTCTTTACTGTTATTATTGCCTTCAGATATGTAGTGGGCCTGTTGGTTAAACGGAGAGGCGCTTGTGAGCGTGTGCAGATACACCGTCCGGCAGCAGGAAGTGAGGGGTATTCGTAATTTTAACCACCCACGGCAGCATGCATATTTAATGCGCACGCGTCATATCATTAACACCTTTTCTCCTCACAGGAAATATACATTATATATTGAAACGTAGCCCGGTGTCATCTGAGGGTACTGCTATGTTTCAGAACTGGCGTCAACAAGCATCTAGTTACTCGCGAGTCACTGGATCCATTTACTGTGGTGGCTTTCAGTGTTTTTATATGTGGGGCTTAGGTCCTTCCCACTGTGTCAGAAATTTGCCCTTGAAGGTGTATTTCAGTAGAAACGCACACACAGACACACAGGCACACAAATAGCGCGTTTAATTTCTCAAGACACTTATTGAATTCACACATATATACGGTGTTGTAGACGACTCGCTAAAGGCTCACATCTTAATCCAAAACATGTAATTAATTGCAGCTGCTCATTTATTTTTTAATTTCATTTAGTAAAATGAAAATAATGTTTCCCGTTGGAAAGGGCTTGTTAAATATTCAGCCTGGCAGAGTTCAGGCTGGAGAGTTTATCTGGCTTTCCCGTGGCCCGGGATGTTTAATTCAGGGATTTAGCAGCAGGCCGCATGCCTCCTGGGGTAGCAGACCCGTTCTTCGGCGGTGAAATTTAATCACGTTTCCAACGTTAGGAGCGAGTCTTGAGTTCACGGCTTACTGTGACATTGTGGCTCACATGACCCCATCTGAGCGGTGCTCAACTGCTCTGGGGCGAAGTTAATAATAATAATAATAATAATAATAATAATAATAATAATAATAATGTCTTGCATTTATGTAGTGCTTTCCTCACACTTAAAGCACTTTACAGATATGAGGGGGAAACTTCTCAACCACCACCAATGTGTTGCGCCCACCTGGGTGATTCATGGCAGCCATTTTGTGCCACACATCAGCTGAGGAGAAAGTTGTGAGTCCTGGGGATTTGACTAGATACTCCCATACATTTCTGCGCAGGTATGCATGCCTGCTTTGCCGTTTATACCTGAGGGTGGGTTATATGTACACAGGAGCAGTTTGGGTAATGGCACAGGTGAGATATGAAGAGTTTGGTCTCTAAGCAGAACACACCGGACGAAAACTATGAAAAGGAAACGGTTTTCACACACAGTAGAAGCTAACCGCCTAAGACTTCCAAATCCTGTGTTAGCCTCGGGAACCTGTGATGTGGGACGGGACCGCACATGAGACGACCACTGTCAGATGTGTGAACGCAGACGCTCGGAAGGGCAAATTTAAGTCCTAAATCCATCGGATTCCCTCCCGGCAGTTTGGGATTTACGGCCATGCAGCCTTCTGTCCAGGACTGCCGCCAGCGGAGTGAGGCCTTTCACTATTTTTTTTGGAGGCACTGCTACACACTGCGGACTGATCTGAGATCAGCTACTATAGCAGTTGAGAGGCCTCTCTGTTTGTAGAGTACACTACTTACAGCAATCTGTAACTGCTGGCTGACCTCCGGTCAGTTACTGCTGTTCTAAGATCAGTGGCTCTGTTCTGAGATCAGTGGCTACGGTGTATGTAGTGTCTGCTTGCCAGCAATGGGATAGTTGCACAGTGTCCAAATTGACAAAAAACATTTTTGAAATGACAGTTAGGTCACCCCTCCCTTGCATAAGGTCACAACAGCACCGGCCCTACCTGGACCGCAGCGTCCCAGGACCGCCGACACGCCCCAAATATCATTGTCCTCTTTCACACCTCGTGAGCCGGGTGGGGGGGGGGGGGGGTTTCGGCGGCTGTTTCTCAGAAGTGTCGAGGGCCCTTTAGCCTCATTGTTTCCTGTACCGGGGCGGGACTTGGCCGTTTGTCTTGGCCCCTGCGTTGTTTGTCTTGCCCGTCGCAGCGGGGCGCAGCCAGCGCTTCTCGTTAGCCCGTGTGAACGGGGCGCGGGAACTGGAAACCAAAACAGGTTTCTGAAGGTCCGTGCGAGGGGGTGGGGTGAGTGTGAGACTGCACACTCTCACATGTTCTCAGTGCACGTAACTGGTACGGAGGTGGGGGGGCGGTGTTTTATACTAAAAAGAAACAGGATGTTATGTTGACTTTTATTGACAATTAGCAGCATAGTAGTTTCATGCAAAGTCAATGTGGCTTCTGTCTTAACTACTACTGTGGGTACAATATTCATCTATATACGGTATATATATAAATGTGCCCATTTCTGTATACGTACATACATGCACGCGTGCTGTCTGTTATTGTAAGTACTTACAACCTGCAGATGCAGAGCGATTTGAGTGGTTTTGCTTGTGTGATTTTGCGCGTGCGCGTGCGCTTGCGTGCATGCGCGTGCGCCCGTTCTCCGGAGTTTGCGTTAATTAGCAGGGGACACGGGCTGTCTATTTTAGGGCAGGTTAGAAATGAAACGGGCTTGAATGACATTAAATACACGGCAGATTCCCTCCTTCAGACCCGCGAACGTGCGTCTGACGGCGTTCTGGCGGAGAGCTGACACGAGTCGAGAGAGCGGCTGTCAGGCGGGAGCGAAAGTGAGAGAATCATTCACTCCGCCGCTGTCTGCCTCATCTACCGTTCCTTTCTTTTTTCCGCAAGAGCGAGAATGGATTTGGCGGAGAATTACATTGTGTGCGCTAGGTATTTTGCAGTCAGCCGGGTCTGTAAAAGCTCACATGAAGTCGAGGCGTTGTGCATCGAAGGAAAAAAATGAAAGAATAAAAACAAAAACGCACAGAGTAACACGATTACACTGCAGCTGCAATAAGCAAACAGAGTTTATCCCACCCCTGCTAAACTGTTGGAACGCTTCCTTTTTTATTATTATTATTACTGTTATATCTTTATCTTTATAAATAGCGGCTCCTTTCACTTCACCACTGTTCAGGCCCGTGGAGAGAGGCCACTTCCCAGCAAGATGGTGTGTGTTGTAGTGGCTTGAGCTACAAGCTGGAGAAAGCAAAATAAATAAATACATACATAAATAAATAAATAAATAAACAAACAATAACACAATAACACCTACCCCCCAAAATGGCGACTGACAGTCGTTTCTTAAGACACTGGCAACAGGTTAGCAGTGGGGAGTCTGTCAGAGTTGGCGTGCGTACAGGAAATATGTGAACCTGTCACTGGAAGCAGTCTCAGAGGGTGAAACTGCTTCGCGGGAGCTAATTAACCCAAGGAAATAATTACACGAATATGCAAATGCTGTTTAGATAATTCGCCGCGCTATCAGCCCAGGTAGTCAATCACGCGCGGCGGGTCGAGCGCCGGGCCAGGTGTTGGAATCTGTGCGCTGTTGATAAGGGCCGCTACCTGGCTGTCTTCTCGCGCGGGCCGTGACACCGTGAGCGGGCCCGCGCCGTGCCGAATCGCTGCCTAATAGGGCCCGCTCCAGGGGTCCACACTGCACAGGGCCCTCGCCTCTCTGCCCCGCCCTTTTGGAAAGGCTACTCAAGAATACGCGGACATATTAGCGGCTTATCTGATATCTAATGCGCCTTCGGTAGGCCTGCGCGTTGAGTGTACGTTTCGGTAGTTGTTTCCCCGAGCGCGTTTGAACATGTTGTGGATACTCTGGACCTGTAAGTGTGTTTGCATTGATGTATTTATGTACAGAAGTTATACTTAGCGCACACAATGCGTAATACAAAGAGTATTGCCTTGAATGTTGCAACCTGCTTCTCTGTGATGTTTGTGCCGTTGTGACTGAAATCTGACGGCCGTGCTGATTGGAGGAGAGATGCAGAAATCTCTAAACTGAAGCATACAAACAAATGGCATGATGGGTGTTGATGGGAGCATTGTAAATGAGTCTAGATAAGACCGTCTGCTAAATGGCTAAATGTCTGAAACGTGTCACGCTGGCTTTAAGAAATAATACGGATAATGGGGCGATACATCTAGTTAAATCAGTAATACTCTGTGCATTGTGCTGGCAGTGCTGGACAGTAAAATTTCTGCGGTCTGTCTGCGCCAGCTAATCCTCTGAAACTTGGTTTGAAATGAAAAGGAAAGGATGGCTCGGCCGCACACGTTGGATGACGTTTCGATTGGCCGAGCCCATAGCTTATATGGGACAAAACAATCTTGTTAAAATAGAGACTAAAAATGAGTGAAATAGATAAATAACAAAGAAAAAACACTGTTTATGCGGACACGGCACCTTGGGAGACAGAGAGCGGACGGCAGTAAACGGGAAGGCGGATTGGCCGGTCAGGGAGAAGTAGTGAGCGGCGATGCGCTAACTTAACGGAAAGGGAGGCTTCAGGGGACTCCGACGTACCCCCGACCTTCGGATGGCGCAACCCTGACTTTCTCGTGCGGGGAGATCGTGGCACGGGCGCGGGCGCGGTTGCATCGCATTGCATCACACCTTAAGATGGGTTCTCCCCCCTCCCCTTTCTTAATGTCAACAAACAAAAACACGATGTGAACGCTGAAGTAATGGCGGTTCCCTGCTCGTCTGCTGGCTCCACGCCTTATTTTGTTTGTTGGTTTATTTAAAAAAAAATTTTGCTCAGTTTTTAGTTAATGTAGGCTATGTCAGTGTGGCCGTCCTGGGGGGCTGCGTCTTGCCACAAACCTGTCTGACCAGGGCTGAACGGGGCGGGGGGTGGTGGTTGTGTGGAGATTGTGACCCCCCCCCCCCTCTATTAAACTGCCATTCTTTCAGGAGACCCTCTGGAAATCCGGTAAAACAAATTTTCCCGAAATTTAGGTGGCCCTTGTGCTGTATCCTGTTTTAGCCTATCCCCCCAAACCCCCCTCTTCCACTTGTCCTTGTTTATATTTGCGTTTGCTTATTTTCTGCGGTGACAGCGTACCAGTTTATTAACCAATTGATGGAAAGGTTATTTATTTATTTACGTTTCAATTATCAACTGCGTTCAATGGGAGATTGAGCATGCCACAAACGACCGCAATTAGTGAAGGTCCATTAAAAACAGCAGATTTCTGAGGAATTTATGGACTGCTTTTACTCGGGCCTTTTTCAAAGGAGCGTTTAGCAAGAATCTACAGAGGTTCTTTTTGAGGGAACTTGATACTAAAGTACACAGTATTCCTGTCAATCACTTGGGGGGAGGGGGGGGTGTTTTGAACTCATAAATCATTACCCCCTGTATTTCATGTGTGGCCTATTGCATTGATGAGGAGCGGTTTTGTTTTAACAAAAATATCTACCACAGGAGTCGATATTGCAGCGGGGGTAATGAACGTTATTTTAGTTTACTGCACAGCAAGAACTTCTCTGTTTCACATTAATTAAAACTCCCGCATTCCTTTGTCCTCAGCTGCTCACAAGTGTGACCTTACAATATGTTCCACGATTATACTTTTGTCTGGTTTATAGCCAAAGTATTGATCCGGCAGAATGCAGTACAAATTAAGATTTAAACGTTGCGTCGCAGGGCTATTGAGTTTTACATTCAGAGTGTTTACAATATGCAAGGCTCATCGATTAAAAAATAAACAGTATTTGCAAAATCACTACCCAGCATTCACACGCGCGTTACGGCGAGAGTATCCGGCGTAGGGCCCACTCATATTTGTAATGTGAGTGTATGTCTTAGCATGCCATAAATTGCTGCTTTGAATAATAGTTTTATAATGGTTATAATTAATTTTTTGTTTGCTTCTGTTTCTATTGCAGGAAAATAGCTCTCCAGAGGAACACACCATCTACGTGTGGGACCATTTTGTGTCGAAATCGGCCGCGAAGGACGTGTTCTTTGTCGCGCACAGCTATGGAGGCCTGTCCTTCGTCGAGCTGGTGAGTGCACCGTTGAGAAAAAAGAAAGAAAGATGGAAGGAAAAAAAAAAGATCTTCCTCTCCCTCTCCCTCTCCCTCTCCCTCTTCGCTCTTTACCCTAATAACTGCTCGGAGAAAGAGGGGGCTTTTTGATATTGTGGGGAAAAAACGCGACGAACGATTAAAAATAAATAACATTTCGTTTCTTTGAGGAAAAAGTAGCGCTTCTGTAAACAATCGGGTTCATCCCTGTCCTAGGGCTGAATCCACTTCGCTGGGATGGGAAGAAATAATGTTCCATTAAGCCGTAATGCAGAGCATGCAGAGCAGGAGGCCCGGAGAGAAATCAAGGGGCCTTTTCAACCTCCTCGGGAAAGTTATTTTCTGTAGTCTGCTTTGTCACACTCCGTTCATTTTGATGCTTGCAGAGTCTATCTATATTACAGACATTATAGAGACTATCTATATTATGCATATTACGTAAGTCCTGTGCGAGCGCTCTGAACTGTCAGCCCGTTGTTTGGCGCACGCTCGCCCCGGTGACAGCCCGTGCGGAAGCCTGGCGATTCCGCTTTGATCTGCTGCAATTCCCGCTTAGACTCTACGTGAACCCAAATTATTTAAAGCATGTTCTTTTATTCTTTTTAAAAAAACGGGGGAAGGGGGTTTGTGGTGTCTCAGTGGTAATTCCAGGAATATCTTTGGGTTTTTTTTTCTTCCTGTATTTGTGATTGTAATCAGGCTGTTAAATATTGATGCGGTGGTGAGTCTGTGGTGAGCCCCTGTCGAACGGTTGAGGTGGCGGTTCTTGTGACCGTTTCCCCTGGTGGCTGTCTCTCAGCCGGGTGAGCCCCAGGTCAGAAACGCCGTGTCCGTGTGAAGGCCCCGTGGGCTCTGCTTTCTAACGCTCGCAAACACAATGGAATAGAGCTGTATGTATCTGTGCAACGCAACTTCCAAGATTCAATCTGAAATCTGCACTTTTTTTGTGTGTGACACCAACATTACCAAGAGGTGCAGAAGAAGAGTGCATATAAGAATGCACACACACACACACACACACACACACACACACAGAAACACGCACATGGAACACACACATGCACAATCACACTCACATATAAATACCTGAACTTGCACATACACACTGAAAAACACACACCACACACAGAGGAAAACATATATACACAAACGGCAGACGCATTGTATGTTCCGCACATTTGACAGATTGTATGTAAATGCGATTGAGGGCCAGTCGTTGCAGGTTCTCCACACCCTGTGCAGTACCCCACCAGGCTATAGTTTTATTTTGCATATAGGATTATTGCCATTGTCCTGCATGGGGCACAGGGATCTCCATCCCCAATGGTGCCACGTCGAGCCATTGGTCCCCGGGTCCCCGGGTCCCAGCCCTGTCAACGAAGGGCACGGGACTGACACCGCAGCCCCCGCCCCCCAACCCGCGAGCCCCTTTACCTCATTCGCCACCCCGCACCTCGCTCGCGCACCCCCAACCTCAACGTCTCTGGACAAAACCTGACTTCTGACCTTCACAGGCCGCAAGGGTCAGCTGGCCACAAGGCTGTGGAATTATCCCAGGCCTGGATAGAGACCCTTACCCCTAAGAAGCCCCTACCCCTGTACACACACACACACACACACACACACATTCTCCGCAGCGCCTCAACGTGTCACCTCACACACGCTGACGTTGACAACTGAATGATTTCTCGAAGAACCCCAAACCCCCCCCCCCCCCCCAGTCATGTTTGACGTTTGACCCGAACTCGACGACGACGCATTCTTTTTATTCTTAATAATAAGATAAAAATTACTGTTTTTTTTAAAGCCTGGTTTACCGTTCAGCTAATTGAAGGGAAAATGGTCCAGGGGGAGAGGCGGGGTGGAGGGGAGGGGAGGAGGGGGGGAGCGTTGCTGGATGCACCGTTTGACACGTATGAAGACCCGAGGAAAACAAGCCGTCTCTGGGTTAATTACCACTCCCCTTTCCAGTTAATAAACACGGTTCTGATCAAGCACATCAAAAGCGCTCACGTTCATTTATCCCTTCTTTTTTTTCTTTTTTCTTCGTCCACCCTCTGCTCCTACCATGTTCCTTGTGTTTGGAGCACTGAACTGTTTCACTGTAATTTTATTTCTTTTAAAACACTTCATAGAGTGTATAGACTAATTATAGTTACATCAAAGAGGAGCTAAAGGCCTTTGAATGAGAGAGTATTGCTGGGGGGGGGGGGGGGGGGGGGGGGCTTTATGTCTGAATGAATACTGCCCTTTTTTCCCCTGCCTCTCTCACACATGCTCTCTCACTCTCTCTCTCTTTCTCTCTCTCACTCTCTCTCTCTCTTTCTCTCTCTCCCTCTCTTTCTAGCTTCTCTCTCTCTCCCTCACTCTCCCTACATGTCTCACTTTCTTTACTTATTCACTCTCCTTGCTATGCCCTCTCTCTCTCTCTCTCTCTCTCTCTCTCTCTCTCGCTCTCTCTCTCTCAGGCCTCTCTTTTATAGCAGTCAGGCCCATGGTAAAGGATTTGCAGAGTTCACAGTGTCTGTTCTATGGAACCTGTGTGTGTGCATTCCTGTGTGTGAGCGTGCGTGCGTGTGTGTGTGAGCATGCGTGCGTGTGTGCATGAGCATGCGTGCATGTGTGTGTGTGTGTGTGTGTGTGTGTGTGTGTGTGTGTGTGAGCGTGCGTGCGTGCGTGTGTGGTGGGGGAGGAGGTGGGGTACGGTATGAGCGGGTGGATAGAGGGTGCAATTATTCAGCCTTTAAGTTAATTTCACAACCAACCCAAATCTCTTTGCCAGATCTCAGGCAGACACACCACAAACTAGGCTTGCTGGAGTACATGGACGTTTAAAATTGTATAATTTTTTTTGTCGTGAAAATTCTCTCCATATTCTTGAGACTAATCCTCATCCCGAAAAACTCCGGAGTGTCCGGGCGCTGGGTTTTCTGTGTGATTGGCTAGCTCGTGTGTCGCGCACTCTCTCATCCCCGATAGCTGGCGAGGACACCTCGCCTGAGTAACCTTCCCGCTCTTTCTGTGAAAGAGGAGCATGTCTGTGGAAGAGCACGGGCTGCGTTATATAAGGGCTTATGTAAGAATGCGTCTGTCTCCCAGCACACGGATGTGTGGGTGCGAAGACTCCGCTGCAGCCAACATGCGTGCGTAGAATGTATATCTGTTGTATGTGCCTGTATGTATGTGTGTGTGTATGTATACACGTATGTGGTGTGTGTGTGTGTGTGTGTGTGTGTGTGTGATAGCAGTGTGTGTGTGTGCATGTATGTGGGTGTGTATTTTCCAATCACCTGGGAGTATTGTATTGATCTCCATGTCCTATAGATGTACAGACTTACATGTAGAAACGCTGTAGAAGCCATGAATGCTGTATGTACCAACTTGTGAAGTCCGTCTCTGTCCCTGTACAATGCCTCTTGCATGGAACAGCTGTCTTGTATGGAACAGGGTGAAACCATAGACTGTAGAAAAATATGGACAAAGTGGCTGTGATGTCACCCATCGAATTTCCATGGGTGTGAGTGTGTGCGCGTGTGAAAAGCGTTTTTAAGCTGCGGAAGTGCTGCTATGTTGTTAAAAAAAAAAGCAGAGCCCGACACTGTGCAGTAGGGAGAAGGGGGACCCTTATATGGTCATTATGTCCGGGCCGGGTCCGGTTCGTCCACTAAGCGTGTGAGGTACGTAGGAACGAGGAAGTGCCGCAAACTGTCCCGGATTGGCCCACAAAATATTAAATATAGTGCCCAAAACGATACAATAACTTAACAAATCGGGGGACAGACAAAGAAAAAGCACCTATTTTTTATTTATTTTTTGTTTTTGTGGGAAAAATATATTGACTTATTTATTTATTATATTTTGAACGCATTTGGCACCATTGACCTCTACTGGAGCCAATCACACTGGAGCCAGAGAGTAACGCCCAACAAGACCAGGAAGTGAGCTTCAACAGCGAAGCCCGATTTTGGCTCTTGGGTGAAACTGCAGGCGGACACGACTGTGGTCACGAGCCCCGCTGTGGGACAGTGAAGCAGACAGGTTAAACAGAACAGGTCCTGTTGGGGGGGCGTGGCCCTGCAGCACACTGTCCCCACTATTTTGTGTGGTTGGCCAGCTCACATGTCAAGCACTGTCCCCACTGTTCTGTGTGATTGGCCAGCTCACATGTCAAGCGCTGTCCCCACTGTTCTGTGTGATTGGCTAGCTCACATGTCGATCACTGTCCCCACTGTTCTGTGTGATTGGCTAGCTCACATGTCAAGCACTGTCCCCACTGTTCTGTGTGATTGGCCAGCTCACATGTCAAGCACTGTCCCCACTGTTCTGTGTGATTGGCCAGCTCACATGTCAAGCACTGTCCCCACTGTTCTGTGTGATTGGCTAGCTCACATGTCGATCACTGTCCCCACTGTTCTGTGTGATTGGCCAGCCCGTGTGTCGCACACGCGTTCAAGAAAGGAAAAAAAACTAAATAATTAAACTGAAGTGAGTCGTTTGACTTTTATTGAAAATATATTTTGATATTTTACAGTTTGTGAGCGCATCTTGCTTGGTGTGCATATGTGTGTATGTATGTGTGTATGTATGTATGTACATATATATATCATTTGTTTTGTGGGATTTGACTGGTTTGAAAGTTGTGGCTCCAGATTTTAAGGGGGACAGTCCCGCGCTGCGCTCTGGGGTTATTGAACACGAGGAAACGGATGAAACAGAAAGCTCCTCTGCCTGGCAGACGGCAGCGTTGGAGGGTGCAGAATCCTCCCTTCAAAGGGCCGGGGAGACCAGGGAAAGAATCGGAGCGTGCCTCCCCCCCGGGAACAGGATCTTCAGTTTGGGTGGGAGGGGGAGCCGTCGTCAGTGTGTGGCTCCCGTTTTGAACTCTCCCAGGAAGTTCGATCTCGGGCACCGCTGAGAATGCACAGGAACTCTATAAAGGACTTCTTTTTTTCTTTTCTTTTTTTGCGTGTGTCAGGATCCAGTTCGTTCCTTTAAGTTCTGCTCTTAAAAGAAGTGCTGCATCAGCAGCGAGTGCGTGAAATGTCTTCTGGCAGTTGGTGATTGCGTCTGCGGCTTTCGTGAACCTGGAGCGCGCCCGCCTTCTCCACCTGTGCTAACGCAGAGTGGGGGGGAGGTTGGTGAGACGCGGTGGTCTGTGTGCGAGCATCTCTCTTGTTGGGAAACCCTTGTCTGTTACTTTGTCAGATCTAGGCCTGTCTGCTAGGGTGCATCTGTTCCTCTGGAATACTGTCACACACAAAAATATAGGGCCCCTATCTTGGTCTCTGTCATCTTGCTTACTTCATCACTCCGCCTGATACCGGATTTATCAGTTCTTGGCTCCACCAGTTTATCCTGCTCCGAACTCCCGCTAATCTTTGTAACTATAGCGAAGGAAACTATGCTTCTCAGCTGGAAAGATAAACTTAATCTATTACTCACTCACCTGCCAGATCGGCCTCCTGTCAGGCCGTTTCTGTGACTCTCAGCCCCCAAATAGCAGTTTTATTGAAATCCATAAAGATATCTCCAACCTCCTTCCCATCCTCTTCAAGCTGATGCCACATCCTGTGACACAATACAAAATGCGGCTATAAAAACAAATAGGTCAGTGTTAGCCAGCCTTCTGCATCACTGCAAGCAGCGATGGCTGTACTCGGTAGTAACCGTTCCTCGTTTGTAAATATCTAATAATGTCATCACTCTTAATCTCTGCAGGCCTCTTCTCATGTAGAGACCCTGTGCTGTACGGCCGTGTGTGTCCTGGCATGCGCTTTGTGTCCCTGACTGTGGCTTTTCAGTTAGTCCTGCTACTCGTCATACACACACACAACACAAACATTCACTTACACACACAACACACACACACATGGCTCACAACACAAACATTCACTTACACACACACAACACACACACACATGGCTCACAACACAAACATTCACTTACACACACACAACACACACACACATGGCTCACAACACAAACATTCACTTACACACACACAACACACACACACATGGCTCACAACACAAACATTCACTTACACACACACAACACACACACACATGGCTCACAACACAAACATTCACTTACACACACACAACACACACACACATGGCTCACAACACAAACATTCACTTACACACACACAACACACACACACATGGCTCACAACACAAACATTCACTTACACACACACAACACACACACACATGGCTCACAACACAAACATTCACTTACACACACACAACACACACACACATGGCTCACAACACAAACATTCACTTACACACACACAACACACACACACATGGCTCACAACACAAACATTCACTTACACACACACAACACACACACACACATGGCTCACAACACAAACATTCACTTACACACACACAACACACACACACATGGCTCACAACACAAACATTCACTTACACACACACAACACACACACACATGGCTCACAACACAAACATTCACTTACACACACACAACACACACACACATGGCTCACAACACAAACATTCACTTACACACACACAACACACACACACATGGCTCACAACACAAACATTCACTTACACACACACACAACACACACACACATGGCTCACAACACAAACATTCACTTACACACACACAACACACACACACATGGCTCACAACACAAACATTCACTTACACACACACAACACACACACATGGCTCACAACACAAACATTCACTTACACACACACAACACACACACACATGGCTCACAACACAAACATTCACTTACACACACACACACAACACACACACACATGGCTCACAACACAAACATTCACTTACACACACAACACAAACACACATGGCTCACAACACAAACATTCACTTACACACACACAACACACACACACATGGCTCACAACACAAACATTCACTTACACACACACACACACACACACACATGGCTCACAACACAAACATTCACTTACACACACACAACACACACACATGGCTCACAACACAAACATTCACTTACACACACACAACACACACACACATGGCTCACAACACAAACATTCACTTACACACACACAACACACACACACATGGCTCACAACACAAACATTCACTTACACACACACACAACACACACACACATGGCTCACAACACAAACATTCACTTACACACACACAACACACACACATGGCTCACAACACAAACATTCACTTACACACACACAACACACACACACATGGCTCACAACACAAACATTCACTTACACACAACACACACACACATGGCTCACAACACAAACATTCACTTACACACACAGACACAGACACGGCTCACAACACACACACACACTTACACACACACAACACACACACACATGGCTCACAACACAAACATTCACTTACACACACAACACACACGCACATACACAACACACACACGTACACACAGACACAGACACGGCTCACAACACACACACACACTTACACACACACACAACACACACGCACATACACAACACACACACAGACACAGACACGGCTCACAACACACACGCACATACACAACACACACACACACACACACACACACACACACACACAGACACAGACACACACACACACACAGAAAGAAAGGGAAGAAAAACGCCTGGAGAAGTGCATCTTCATCTCCAGCTGAGTCGGTACAGCTTGTTTAGGGGCATGTCTCCCCAGAGTTGTGTAAGAACGAGTGATGTTTCTGCCGTACTTCTTTTTGCTGTAGGTGCTGAATCGCACAAGTACAGTAGTGTGTGTGTATCTGTGCCATTCGGGAGCATGATGGCCAGACAAGACTAGACTAATATTTCAGTGTTCTGTTGAACCTCCAACTTAATATAATATAGCATTATTCTATCCATCTTCTCATCTTTCACAACACCCACTGTTCTCCACTATAGTTTCTGATGAAATTATCCCTTAACTTCAAAAATATACAAAATAGTTTTATGCAGGCATTGCCTCCATTATCTCATGTACACTTTTGGCTGATTTTGGTGTATTAAAATTTTTTTGCGGAACTTTATCTCGGTAAGAAAGGCTGATGTTATTGAGGCCCCTCCCCCTCACTCTATGTGTAATGAATCTATATAATATGTGAGTTTCACTTTCTGAAATGAGTGACAAAAAATATAGAACTTTTTCACGATATTCGAATTTTTTGAGCTGCACCTGTATATGCTGGACTCACTGGATACCTAGCGTTTGTACGAATGTAGTACAGAAAGGCGAACGGGTGAAAAAATTGCAGATTAAAAATACAAATTGACACCTGATTTATGATGTCGGAGTGAGATAAAGGAGTGGTCTCTCGGCTGTCTGTATGATTAGGAACAGGATAGGGTAGTAATGACCTCATAGCTCATACATAGCTTTGGACAGGGGATGGGTTTGAAAGAAAAAAAAGTACAAACAAAATGCTTGCAGCAACAGCTGTTTTTCCTCCCTGTGTTTTTCACCTCTTTCATCCTGGACACAGTCAGTGTGCTCTCATAAGTAAGAGGGAGAGGGGAGAGCACTCATTAAACACGTGTGTCCTCACTTCACCCCCACCCAAAAAAAAAAAATCATCCCTAGGCAGCACAATCATGGTTACAAGCCAAACACCTCCCACCCCACCATGGCCGTGCTGATCAAGGGATCTCCCGCTGGCTTTTTGGCATTGAGATTCAAGGGACACCCTGTCTGTCCGTCCGTCCCCCACCGCCCTCAGGGCCCAGGCTGAACCTGCTGCGGGATGTTCTACTGCCACAGCTGCAGACGGTGGCACTACATACCCCCCCGCGCCAAGAGGAAGTGCAGATCTGTCAACCGGCCTCGCAGAAGGGAGGCACTGTTAGTTGCCGTAGCTTTCTCCTGGGGAGGTCAGCTCCGTTCCCCCAGCGGCCGTGGCAGAGGCTAGCGTTGGCAGTGCCCGGGACACACGGCGGGCCGCGGACGTCAGCGCTGTGCTCAGACACCGATGCCCGTGGCCCGAGACGAGAGGCGGATCTCTCGTGTTGAGTCGGGAGATTCGTTGGAAAAATGCTCGCAGTGCCTCTAACGGAAGCGCAAGGGTCAGACTTGACATTGACAAGGTTTACTTTTCTTGTAAATATTTGGAACAGAGACTCGAGACTGTAGTTGTCCATGATGTCTGTCTGTCTATTTGTATGTCTGTCTATATCTATCGTATCTAAAAGATGCTTTTTGGAACCATTGGAAATGTTGCTTCTAAAGAATTCATTGATATGTATTTTGGTGAAGGAGCGCTTTGTGCAGAATGATATACAGGGTGAAAGTTTGGAATCTTTTTTGCATGCCCTGGAGGGACCTTAGCATTCCTTCTCCTGGAGGTATCTGTGGACGGTCGCTTTGTGCGTTTCTCAGCCTTTGTCTGTAAAACCGGGTGTCCCAGTCGGCGGTAGAGAGGTGTTTGGTCTTCCAATCAGAAAGGCATTAGGGAGACAAGGGTGGGAGGAGATGATAAATTGGGGGTTGGGGGGGGTTGAGGCAGAAATGAGCATAACCGGGTGCACAGCGCCCCGTTTCATTTGAAGTGAGACAACAGGAGCGCCATCACACAAGTGCCAGCCTGCTAGCTGTGTGTGTGTGTGTCTGTGTGTGTGTGTGTGTGTGTCAGTGTGTCAGTGTGTGAGAGAGAGAGAGAGAGAAATGGATAGAGTTCAAGGTTGTGTGTCTTAATGTCTTAATGACAGAAATATGAACTCTTTTTTTCCATTCTCTCCGGGTGAGAAGACGTGTTTGAGGCCAGAGTAGGAGAAGCCCTTTTTCCTCTTAACATCTGGATGCTGATTGTTCCGTTTAAACGTTATGCTTTAAAAATTTGATTTGATTTAAATTGATTGCTTGCTTCCCCTCAGTGGGTTGCTCCAGCGATAGACCAAGGACACATTCCTCCAGACGAGGCATTGTACCGACAGTGAATACCTCTACTGGCCATTATCATCTGCAGATGTCCTTCATCCACTTCCATTCAAAATCACTCCGCCCACATTGTGCAGGGAAGCCAATGACATCTCCCCAAAACCACTGATGTTTTGTAGTCTGAAAGCGATACTCACAATAGCTTTTCTGGAGATTTTCTCACCTATTGACAGCGTTTATTTTATTTTTTTATTGTTATTATTGCTTATTTTCGTCCTTTGTTTTGTATTGCGTTTTTCTTTTTTACATTCCACATGCTGTCTGTCGTATTCAGGTTTTTGCTTTGGGGAGATCTGAAACTGTTCGTGAAATCAGTTATGTAATCAGCTCTAGGTTTGTTGATTGTTTTTTTTTTTTTTACTTAGTTATTTATTTATTTTTCTTTCAGTCTAGCACAGGTAAGCTGTACCAGTCAGCAGTGGGCAGAGCGCGCATATTCTTAATTGATATCAAATTGTCGTCAAGCGCGCATTACACGCAGGACATTCTGAGCCAAATACCTCCTACCGGCAAATGTGTGAAAGCAAATCTACTCCACACTTTACCATGTTGCCATATCCACGATACGCACCTGTTTGTGCTGCTAAAACATCTGGAAAGCAAACAAACAACGCACCCAGCCACTGTGACTTTGTTTCTGTTTGTTTGTTTGTTTTTAATGCCGGCAGAAGGGGCAGTGGTCATGTTGCATTAAAGAAAATAACGTCCATTTAGTCTTTCCCAGTGTTTGCACATGAATTGCATCATAATCAATGTACTCTATCTAAAACCTTTACTCTTAGACCGGTTAGGTTACTCTAAGGTAGTGGTATAGTATATGCTTCGGGAACTGGACAGGTTGCAACTTCCAGGTAATAGGTTGGATTCCCAGATTGGGCACTGACAAGGTGCTGAACCTATATTATTACTTCAATATGGTAAATGGTAAAACTCAAATGGTAAAACGGTGTTGAACGGTGAGGACGCTGGCGCGTTTAGCTGCCGCTTCTCCCTTCTCCCTCTGAAACCTTGAAGTAAGTAGTTTGCCTCCTTGCTGCTACTTTGCTATTTTTATTATTTTATTTTTATTTTTTTCGCTATCTACTATTCTTCGTTTTGCCCTTTCAATCGGCTGGCCATAACGGATTACGGACAACCTACCCTCCTATCTGGATTACTCAAACAAACTTCCACGGTAGTGCTAGGCTACTGCTTCAGGACTCCTCTCGGTGTTCTGTGCGTTAGCTTGGATACTTACCGGTGTTGAAGGACTTCCTTGGATCCATCGCCGTACCGTGGTCGAAGGTAGACCCCGGGCAGGATTCCACCTGTACCGGTGCGGTTAGCCCTCTCTGGCTGGGACATGGCGCTACGCTACACACCCATGCAGTTCCGCCGGCTAATCCCCCAAACGCCTCCTTCCACGGAACTCATCGCCTCAATAAAAAACTTTGGACTTCTTCTGACTCCGCTCTTTCCTGGTTCACCTCCTACCTGTCTGAAAGATTCCACTATATCTCCATCAATAATCACAAATCACACACCACCCCTGTCTCACACGGAGTCCCCCAAAGCTCAGTGCTTGGTCCCATTCTCTTCATCCTCTACATGCTCCCACTTGGACACATCATCCGTCGCCATGGTCTTCATTTTCACTGTTATGCGGATGACACCCAGCTGTACATCTCCACCAAAGCCATCACTTCCGCCATTCTCTCCACCCTCACCGACTGCCTTTCCGACATCAAAACCTGGATGAACCACAACTTTTTAAAACTCAACAGCAATAAAACGGAAATCATCATCTTCGGCCCAAAATCCATCCTCTCCTCCTCCCAGAACCTCTCACTCTGCATTGATGGTCACTCAGTCACTCCCTCCCCCCTGGCCAGAAACCTTGGCATCATCATGGACCCTGCACTCTCCTTTAAGCCTCACATCAACCACGTCACCAAAACGTCTTTTTTCCACCTCCGTAACATTGCACGCCTTCGCCCCACCCTCTCCTCCTCAGCCGCCGAAACTCTCATCCACGCCTTCATCACCTCCAGACTCGACTACTGTAACAGCATCCTGTATGGCCTCCCCTCCACTATTCTCCAAAAACTACAATATGTTCAGAACTCGGCTGCCCGGTTGCTCACCCACTCCCGCTCCAGAGAACATATCACTCCCATCCTCCGTCAACTTCACTGGCTTCCCGTACAGCAACGCATCAATTTCAAGATCCTCCTCATCACCTACAAAGCCCTGAACAACCTTGCCCCCCTATACCTGACTGATCTCCTCCATCGCCACTCCCCCACTCGCCGCCTCCGCTCCGCAGACGCCAACCTTCTCACCCCCATCACCAAGACCAAGTACCGCACCCTGGGGGACAGAGCCTTCGCCATTGCCGCCCCTACCCTCTGGAACTCCCTGCCCCTTGCCATCCGGAACTCTGACACACTCCCCTCATTCAAAAGTCAACTCAAATCCCATCTTTTCAAGATTACCTATGACATCTGACCATCCTCCTCCATCATCTCCCCCCCCCCCCCCCCCCCTGTTTTCTCTTTATGTGTTTCCCGTTTTGTAGTTGTTTATTTGCCTTTCTTGTCTGAGTGTTTGTTTTGTCTTTCCCAAATGTGAAGCGTCTTTGGGTACTCAGAAAAGCGCTATATAAAACTTATATATTATTATTATTATTAATATATATCCAGCGGTATAAATGGATTGTATGTAAAGAGTTGTGCAAGTTGTCCTGGCTACCAATGTGTGCCAAATGCGTGAAAGGTAACGTCGTTGCTGTTAGTGTTGAAAAGGCTGAGTGTGCATCAGCCTAAGCATTTTATTTCCATTTTCTGTGCCCTCCACCCACCCTGACCCGAAACCGTGGCCCACTCTGCGCCATTGTTCGCGCCCCAATGCGAGCAGACATCACGCGGAGCCGAGCTTTCCCCTCGGTAAGTGCTCCTTACCCACGATGCAACAGGTTACAAGGAGGTAAAGTGTAGCCCACGGATATCGACAGCCCAGCAGAGCGGCTTAATCAAGCTTAGAGAGAGCCCACTTAACGTTGTATCCACTACTGAACACGCATTAGGTTTATTCCTCGTTAGGAAGCACCTACCGATTTCAGATATCAGGAGCTCTTATTTACCATTATTATCCAGCCCCTTAAAGTCCTCCACGGCTGCCACTTGAGAGCCGCGAAGCCCAATAATTATGGCGGCTCCCTGGTATCGACGGAGTAGCCGCGCTAATACGAACGCCGGCCCGCGAGCTCTGCACACATCCTCCCAGACACACTTCAAAGAACAGAAAGGACTTGTTTTGTGTGGAGAGGGGTGGGAAAAGGGTTTAGGTATTGCGGTACATTGACCAGCAAGAGGAAACAAACAGGAAAGACCTTAAAAGGTATTTTGGGTTTCTCTATTTGGAAATATATCCCAGGAAATGTGTTTGGTTGGACATGCTACATGCTACTATTACAGTACAGTATTAAAACGGAATAGGTTCTTGCTCAGTATGTAATTCATAAAAAAATTTCCAAGTACAGCTGCAAGTTAAACGATCATGGTAAGGTAAGCTATTGATAATTAAAAATAAATAAATAAACTGCCCAAAGTGCCCTTAATGTATTTTGCTAATATGAATGATGCGCAATATGTGAGGTGTTAGTTATGAAGACCAAAATATGATACTAATTAGAAATTATTTTTAATTATATTCTTGATATCCGTTGAGTTTACTTATTGAAATAGGATTTTCTATTAAAATGTAGTGAATTTAATTATAATTGAATTCCATGAATGACTTAGTAAATCAAGAGGCACAGAAAAGCTGCTAGTTTCTCACCGATAAAAAAAAAAAAAAAAATCACATCATATTTCACTCCTCTCTTTCCATTGTACTTTGTTTCCCTTTGTTGGGCCCCCTGTTGTTGGCAAAATAGCAAGCGCTGTACTCGCTAACGTCATGAACGTTAGCATGATGCGTTTCCTTTTTTGTCTTTCTCTCTCTCGTTCTGTGTTGACTAATCGGAAGAGTTTTCAGCCAGGGAGAGGGTTTGACGGGTTTACGGCAGACAGACTCATGCGTAACAGAATTTATTTTTCCTCGCTGAAATAAGAAGCATTATGAGGGTGTTTGCAGAGCGCCCGTCCTTGTCTTTAACATGCCGTTTTGCGGAAAAGGCGGGGAAGCTGCTTGTTTGCTTACCTGCCATGCCCAGCATCTGAAAGAAGGGGCACTGTGATAAACCGGCATGTGTGCTGGCTCAATGACCTCTGACCCCAGAAGCACACAGCATGCAGCAGAGCCCCACGGTCAGGAGTGTTTATACTGCGTATATTATACGCACGTGGTGTTCCTCATACTTGCTCTTATTTTTTAAACTAAAATAAATACATTCATTAATAAATCCTTATTTAATTTTGATGCTGTTTTTAAGCCCTGGGTGGTACATTTTAGTGCTGCTTTGAGTTTTTGAATTTTGTTTGATTGTGCACAATCTTCCAAGTGTAAGTCTAATCAAACAAAGCATACAGTGGACAGATACTTTTGTGTTTTATTTGGACAGAAGATAGAAGACATTTAGAAGATAGAAGACATTTCACTTCAAGTACAGCCTTATTTCAAGAACAGCCTTGTTTCTTGAAAGAACATAAATAAGAAAAAGGCTTTTCCATGAGCTGTTGAACACTAGATTAACTAGACATATAAAAAAATCTCTGAGCTACCCTTGTGAACTTGCTAGACACATTCCTCATAAAAATACATCTTTAGGAAAATATGCGTAAGTTTCCTGAAGAGTCGAATATTAATTCTCATTTTGAGGAAACATTTGAGGAAACGAGAGTGATAATTAGTTTTAGAAAAGAAGAAGAGGTTCCCAGCTGCATGAAGGGAAGTCACCCGTAGCACAGCATGCAGCACTTCCTGGATGTTGTCCCTTGTGTGACATCACAGACACAAGGAACACTGGGACCTCGCTCTTGAACACTGTCAGTGTCTTTGGCTTTGAAAGCGTTGTGAGATCGCCTAGGACTGTCAAACTTTGCTAGCTTTCTGTATGCTGAATCTTTACTTATAGAGTTGTCAAAAATTTAGATTTTCATGTGTCTTGAGTTCAAAAGTTCTTTCTGTTTTGTTTGATCAGCACAGGCCAAATATAGATTTTATGTCTCCTGCAGATTTTTTGGCAATTTTGTCTTCCATTCTGTGGACAAAAATAACCTACTGTAAGAAAGCTCTTGATAGCTCTATACAACAGCGCACCAATAGCTTGCAGCGCAGTGTTCTTGTAGCCAAATGTTATCCAAGTGGATATTGAGTGGATTATATTCAGGAGTATTAGATTTTTATATTTCAATGGAAAATGTATTAAATAATTTACATTTCACAAATTATATTGTGTTTGCAGCTGCATTAGACACAATTGTTTGACGGAACATTTCCAGGCAAGATGATTATTCTGGCCTCTTGAAGTTTAATCGGTACAGTAATAGAGCTTTATGAATACCCTCCTTAAGTGAAACCATTTAGTGTCATCGGCTGTCTGGAGTTCCTGTGGCTGAAAGGCTTCCCTTTTGTCTGGTGCTCATCTTCCTTGTTTTTTTTCTTTCCCGTAAACAATTGCGGCTAGTTAGCCATCTGCGCTAATCCGTTTCCTCGGCCTCGTCGACGGAGCCCGCTGTAGCGATGGCGGACTTCCGCGGGGTCTTCTTGACGGCGTGGTTTTTTCCCCTCTCCCCCTCCTACCCCAACACGCCAATGTTACCATGGCAATGTAATTGAAAATCATTATGTCTCAAACAAGTATTGTTGAAGTGACTATTCATAATTCTCTCCTTGTGGTTTTTTCCCCTCGTCTTACTCTCCCTTCCTGTTCTAGTGAAAGAAAAAAAAGTAATAACCTTCCCCTCATAGCCTGTTGTGTAAGGATATATATATATATATATATGTGTATATGTTGTTGTTTTTTATTCAGCGTGGTGTAGGAACCTAGTTTAGGAGTTCATTTCAATCTTAGGGGATTCATCATTACATATTTACTGGCTGCGGCTGATATAGCTGTAAGGTTTTATCAGTTCTCATTGATCTAGTGCGCATGTTCGCTCCCGAGGTTACGGGACGTGCTTCTATTTGCATAAGGCCCTGGGCAAGGTTCTTTCTAGCATTGATTGGCCTGTCCAAGGGAGCCGGGTGCCTTCTCGCATTGATCACTTTGTTTTTTCCGAAGACAGTGCGATGCAGAGTTCATCTGAAACATTTCTGTCGGGAGGGGGGGACTGAAAACTTTGCCGCCGATATCTTAATAACGCTGCGCTTCTTCTTGACACCGGCGGAGAGCTGGAGAGCTGTTTCTCCTTCTCGCTGTCTCTTTCTCTCTCTCACTCTCCCCCTTGCTTTCTTTTTACCCCCTCTTGCAGCAGTTCCCCACTCAGTCTGTCGATCCCTCACCAGGCAACACGCACACGCACACGCACACACACACACACGCACACGCACGCACACACTCCCCGTCCAGCAGTCTGAATTTCTCCCATACCTGGGTCTCAGAGAATCATCAGGCTTGAAGCTAAAATCGAACAGACTGCCCCCCCCCCCCCCCCCCTCCCCCCTCCCCCCTCCCCCCTCCCTCCTCCCTCTCTCTCCGTGCAGGGCTCTCCACACTATATGTCTATAGCTGAGGTGAAATGAAAGGCTTTTCTCCCTCTTGTCTCTGGCATGGTCTTTTTCCCTGTGCTCTCCCATGTGAGGGGAGCTGCCTGCCTGCCTGCCTTCCAGCCGCTCTCAGCCTGGCCGTCTCCGGGCCTGGCCTGGGCCGTGGCAGACCCGGCTCATGGATGGGCTACAAACAAAGCGGCGGGTGGAGGGGGGGTTTATTGCCCTTTTCGCCCTGCTGTCCGAGGCCAGCGTGCTCTCCGATAATTTCAGGGGGCCGCGTGGGAACCGAGGAGGGCGTCCCGCGTCGGCCCCTCACCCCCGCCTCCCTGACCCAGGGGCAGGAAAGAGAGGGGCGAGGGCCCGCTTTGGTCTCGAGGGGGGGTGGCACGGACTTGGGGCTCTTGGAGGGGGGGCTGCAGGTTGGGGGCCAGAGTAGCGCCCCGTTCCACGCTCTTTGTTCATCTCATTCCCGTCTGTATCTGTGTCTGTCGGTCGCCTAAGAGGTTCCACTCACACAGCACTGTCTGCGAGACCCTGATCATCTCCTCTCTTTCTTGTTCTCTCTTTCTTCTTTTCTTGTTCTCTCTCTCCATCTCTCTCTCTCTCTCTCCCTCTCGTTCTCTCCATCTGTCCCTCTGCCATCACTGTGTGTAATCCAGCAGTCTGGAGAAGCAGACCTTCCTTACAGCTCTGGACGCTGTAGGTTTTCTGTGCTGAAAATCCTTGTTTGATCAGAACTTGGAAGTTGCCTGGGGGGGGTTTGGGAAGGGTGCTGTCGGGGCGGGTGTTGCGGGTTAGATCTAAGTCTTAATGAAGGGCAGAACGCAATCTCCTACAAATGGGTTTCAAACACCTCTGCTTTATCGCAAAAATATTTCCTTTTGGGAATGCGGCTAATTAAATAAATATATGGGAGCCATATTTTAAAAATAAATTGAAGTCAATTGGGGTTGCCAATTCTTGCAGGCATTGCTCAACATCAAAATAGAAATAATAAATGTGCCGTAGCCCGGGAAGCGACTGAAATAATATATTTCAGGGGAGAGAAGAAAGATGCTGGAAGTAGATCCCAGGGGGAGAAAAGCGTTTTGCCTGCTCTGTACAAATGTCACTGAACTCCCTGACTTTTGGTTGACTTTAGATTCCTCTCCCACTGTGTCTGTCTCTCTCCCTCCCTCCCTCCTTCCTTCCCTCCCTCCCTCTCTCTTTCTCCCTATTTTTCTCTCTCTGCAGTTTTGAAAGTTTATTGAATGTGGGAGTTGGGGGGGGGTTATGGTGTTGGTAGGAATGTATTCGTGTTTGAAATCGCAGGGTTGAATTTCTCAGTCCGGTAAAAAGGAACCATAATGAGTTATCTTGTGTAAACATGACCCGGTTCGGCTGTGCAGAGTGCTGTAGAAAGCGTGTTTACACACTTCTTTAGAATGTTTCGCCCTCTGTGAGTTGGGATCGACTTTTATCGCCGCCCGGCTCCCCCTGCGAGAGGTGTCCTGTCATCGACGGCGGCGAATGTTTAACATAATCCACGTTTGAATATTTTATGACTTTTGCCCCCCTTCTTCTTGGGTGTGTTTTAGTTATGTACCTGAGGTAAAACATATTTAATTTTTAAGTCCGGAAAAGCCGACACTGAAAAGAGATGAACTGTTTTATGTGCCATTTTAAGGTTTTATGTGCTGTGGAATATGGCGGGCTTGTGAAAAAGGGAAGAGAAGGGGGAAAAAAAAGAAAAGAGAAATGCGTGCGTGGCTCATTGCGCCTGGCCGCCTTTGATGTCATAGCCGGCTTTAAGCTGAATGTGGGAGGCTGTGGCCTCGTTTCGCTGTGGCGTTTTGAGGGTCCTCGTCGCCCGTCAGGGGGAAGAATAAGGAGAAGAAGAAAAAAAAGACACAAAACAAGAGCTGAAATAATCTGATGAATCGGGGAATGATGCAGATAAGAGGGCGGTTTGGGGGGGGGGGGACGGAGGGAGGGACTGTGGGCGGGGTCAGGAGGGTGTTGGGGTCTCCCGTCGGAAAGAGCGCGAGACGTGTCGGTAACCGGGCCTGCCTCCCTCACTAGAGGGTCATTCTATCGCAGTTATTTAATTGGAGGTTCTGATTGAATCAGCACTCTCACGCTGGGTCTCGGCCATTTTGCTTTAGTCATTCAGACCGTGCCACCGCTCCCCCGCCCCCGCCACCCCGTACCCACCCTTATGCATTCAGCAGTTTCTATTAGACGTCTTCACAGTGACTGATTCCTCTGGACTTTCTGATATCCGCTTTCATGCATGGTCTGTTACTCCCTCTTCTGAGCTGAGCTGCCTGGAACATTAAAAACATCTTGGCTGTGTCAGAAATCTTTTAATACTCACCCCCCCCCCTCCCCACTGTCCCCACCATCTCACCCCACCCCACTCCACCCCCTTCCTGATGCAATGCCAGGGCTCTGGTGACTTAACCCTCCTCCTCTTCATCCACACTATTTCTCTCCTTTTTTTTACTGGGGGGTAGAGTCACTTGATTTCATTTCATTTCTCATTGGAGAAAACACTAGGGGGCACTGCCTATCCTTTGTTACTGCTTTCTTTGGAGAAGCTGAGTGTGGGTGTTTTTGACTGTGAGAGAGAGAGAGAGAGAGAGAGTGTGTGTGCGCCTGTGTGAGGGAGGTGGAGGGTGGCTGGAGGTTGGTGGGAGAGGGGGGGGGGGGTGCATTGAATTCTCTTGTCTGATTTCTGTAAATCTGCATTCATTAATAATACAATTCCTATTAAGACACTCCTGGGCAGTTAATTCCGTCTGCTATTTTGTCTGCGGTCTAAAGTCAACACTCTGTGTTTGGCTAATGAAGGGGGGTGGGAAGGGGGGCAGTTTGCTCAGATTCACCTAAGTTCACGTCCGACACTTAAAGCTCTTCTGTGGTAACAGTGACTTGTGCCATTATCCCTGCCCACATCTCCTCCACGGACATTTTTCTGGCTGCGATGGCCGCAGCGCCTAGCCTAGCCTCGCCTCGCCGTGTCGTTAGCCACTGAATGAGAGGGCGGTTGGACGAGGGTTTTTTTTTTTTTTTTTACTCCCTGGTCAGGCGAACAGCCAGAAGAAAGAGACGAGAAGTGAACAGAGAAACAGAGCGATGAGCAAAAGAGAGATAGAAGAGGATTAAAAATAAGTGGGTTATTTTCTTAAATTTTTCTTGGAATGTTACAGTCTAGGGGGCCAGTCCTGTAGCACTTTAGAAAACTGACTGATTAGAAAAAGTGATACAACCGCCAAAGTACTGTAAAGCCAACACACATCCTCTCACAGAACATGCGTAATCCTTTATATACTTTGAATAACTTTATTTCTGTAAACGTGTCCATGTTGTTGTTGTTTTTTTTGTCTTTCATAAATAAGACTGTTTTTGGATGAAAAGCTGGTATGACAATTTTGAATTATTGATTGCGCAAATTGTCATCTCCAAAAAAATTTATAAATAAAAAAATCTTGACACTTGATAGCCTTAATTGGTACATCTCGACTAAGCAGTCAATAAATGTGGTTTAAGGCTTTGTTTGGAGGTGTCAGACGAGCCTCATAACAAAGGAGACGGTGAAAATCGGTTGCATTCTTCCCTCACCATTGTACAAGTCGCAAGGGTAAAAAAAAATCCCAAAATGACAAGATAATCACTGCATTCAAACTTACCTTTATCACTGCATAAATGTCTCTCATGATTATAAACTAATAAATAAAATGCTTTCTTTTCGGTTTTTCCGAACCGCGACGCGTAATTAGCATACCCTGACAAAGGCCTGACAGATTTGTAATAGTTAAAAGGTAATTTCAATGTAAGAAGGATTTTAGGGGGAAAGAAGGTTACTTTGGTGCACGTGAGTTTTTATTTGTGCGCGTGCATATACTGTATACGTTTTTGTGTTTTCTTCTCTTTTTTTATTTTTGGTAATTGCAGTTCTGTCTGTTGTGTTTCTGCCTGATAGTGAAGTGATTGAGTGACACTGACTTTTCAAAGAGTGATATTGCCTGTAATAAATATATATATATATATATATATATATATATCAGTCGGTATATATATATGGTAAAATAGAGTGAAGAAACCATATTAACAGTTGTAAAAAACAGAGTAATAGTAAAAAAAAGAGAAAGAGTTTTTTGTGAATTTGGTTTCTTTTATTTGTGTGCCATTTTTTTGTTGTTGTTTTGTTTATTTGGCATGGAAAGCCTCCTGAATCTCAGTGGAAGACTCAAGCTGTTTACGCTGTTGTGTTGTGGTATAAAATAAGGCCATTAATTAAATAAATCCTGTTGTGTCCATTTTGTAAAACGAATACCTCTTATGCCTCTCATTCCACTTTTGAAGTGAAATTGCCGTACAAACCTCAGATTGTATTTTGAGTCAGGTTGATGCGGTAGTTTGTAGCGATGTGGTGTTTCTGTAATTTAATTTAAGCGCTTTATGTAATTGAGGAAATTAAAATAGAGAGAGAGAGAGAGAGAGTGACAGAGAGAGAGCCGTAGCTGGTGTGTTTTGGGTTTATATAGATATGATATTTCCCAGAGTCTAGCAAAATGCAATTAACACCAAAGACGACCTTGCCATATTGTCATACATGTACTTTTATAAATTAAGTTTCAATCATACATCATTTGATTAATTGATTGCACGAAGTGTACGTTATATGTATTTGATAATACTGAGTTGTTGGAGTTTCTGTGTAGTGACATTTGTCATATTTAAGTTTTAATAACTTAAATAACAAACAAAAAAACACCACACGTATATTTTGCGATATAGTTCCCCCTCAGTGTTCGCATTGATTTTAATAGTTTTATGTTTGTGTCGCTGTTGCTAAAATAGCCTCGTCCCTGGAATTTAATCACACACGCACACGTTTAATCAATCGCAACAGGACGCTTTTAATTTGACAAGACCCTCGGTTAGGTAACGTCTGTCTGTGTAAAATACGTGCCGCAGTCTGCTGACTCATTTCATAAATAAATATGAAAAAGAATGGTCATACTCCAGTTGTACATTAATTTAGATCATGTCTGCTTCATCTGTTTGATTCTCCTCTTTTTTAGAGCAGGTGCACGTGGAGACGCTGGAGTCTTGTCTGTTTTCATTAAAAAGTTTGATTAACGGTTCGACTTCAATTTATCGTAACATTACATTTTTTACTTAATATTAAAAATAATCAAACGGGAAGGCCCGTTTATAAAAATGGTAGGAAATCAAGAAATAATCATTATTTTTAAATGGGTTTTACATGTTAGGTTAATTTTTTTCCCCCTAGAAGTTATGAATATTTTGCATTTGCCGTCGCTCTTTATCGTAGTAATTAATCTGTTTCTTGAGCTCGATGGCACGTCACCTGCTCCTGAGAGTGGAGGAATGAAACAGAGAGCGAGAAACACGCTCTAATCAATAGAGCAGCAGTTGAATGTGTTATATTTAGCATGTGATAATTTTAAAGTTTTATTTTGTGGGATGAAGAGGAGGCATCTTCCAGTGGTCTGGTGTGTGTGTGTGTGTGTGTGTGTGTGTGTGTGTATGTTTGTGTGTATGTGTGCTGGCATGTGTGTGTTTGTGTGCATGTGTATGTGTGTGCAAGTGTGTGTAATGGATATTTCCCTCTTCTGTTCCCTGGATAAAATGGGAAGATAATTTCAGATTACAGATTACCGCTACATATTTTAATTAATTTCAGTGCCTCTGTGGAGAGTGTACATTCCGGAACCAACCTATCAGAGACATACATGCCGGCTCTACAGAGCGTATGGTCCTGAACCGGCCTATCAGAAATGCATGTGGGCAATGCAGTGTGCGCATTCCAGAACCAGCCTATCAGAGACATGCATGCAGGCACTGCAGAGTGTACAGTCCTGAACCGGCCTATCAGAGATATACATGCAGGCTCTACAGAGCGTATGGTCCTGAACCGGCCTATCAGAAATGCATGTCGGCAATGCAGTGTGCGCATTCCAGAACCAGCCTATCAGAGACATGCATGTAGGCACTACAGAGCGTATAGTCCTGAACCGGCTTATCAGAGACATGCATGTAGGCACTACAGAGCGTACAATCCAGAACTGGCCTATCAGAGACATGTATGCAGTCATTACCTCATGGGCTGGAGAGCCCTGTGAGCTTCCACAGAGCAGACATAGCTGATAACAGCTTGGAAAAAAATAGGGTTTTGTGATATTAATTAGCTTTTTTTAAATAAAAACTTGTGCCCTAAGATGGGTGAGCCGCCATCGTGAGTTCAATCAAATGTTCTCATGAGCCTCTCCCCCGTCGCTCAGAAGTCACAAGGTAGCCGGGCACGTTTAAACAAAAAAAAAATTATTATTATTTATTTTTATTTCTTTATTTTTATAAATTATTTGCTTGTTCCCTTTACTCGTCTCCACCTCCCAAGGGAAAGCACATTTAAAGGGAAACGCAGACAGGGTAAAGTGGGAACGTCCTGTTCGTACAGTCACCCACGCACTGGCCTTGCCTTGTATGAAAGCAATGACTAAACTGACTGGAGTTTGCTCATCCAGTGGTATTTTCAGAACTTTCCCAACCTGGCTTGAAGTCTAAATGCATGTTTCACTATGACAGTTGTTTTGTTGAATCGAGTAAAATAGAAAGTCTTGCTTTCGTTTTTTTCTTTCTTCTGAAATCCATGTATCGGTGCTAAACTGAAGGTACGTGTGCGGCTCTATGTGAGAGAAGCATCAGTCTCTCTGGATAGTTTACACATTAGCTTCTGCTGTAATCTGCTATGACAAGTGCTGAGATGGAGAGAAGAAAAAAAAAATTTTAAGAAGAAAAAAAACAAACCTTTTTCTCGCAGGGCGCTGATTTCCTAAGTGGTAATAATATCGGCTTCCCCACAAAATGGATAGGAGAGTGCAAACATCTGTGTTTGTTTGCCATCGAGGACGGCTCGTTTTAATCAGACTGCCGTCGGGGGCTGCTAAAAACGAGCATCACCGCAACCGCCGGTCCTACTCAACGACAGGAAGAGAGAGAGAGGCCGCTAGCCGCAATACCGCCATTCATTCTCACTGGCAAGGAGAGAGAGAGGCCACTAGCCGCAATACCGCCGTTCATCCTCACCAGTAAGGAGAGAGAGAGGTCGCAAGCCACAATACCGCCGTTCATCCTCACCAGTAAGGAGAGAGAGAGGTCGCTAGCCACAATACCGCCGTTCATCCTCACCAGTAAGGAGAGAGAGAGGTCGCAAGCCACAATACCGCCGTTCATCCTCACCAGTAAGGAGAGAGAGAGGTCGCTAGCCACAATACCGCCGTTCGTCCTCACCGGTAGGGAGAGAGAGAGGCCACTAGCCACAATACCGCCGTTCATCCTCACCAGTAAGGAGAGAGAGAGGCCGCTAGCCGTAATACCGCCGTTCATCCTCACCGGCTGGGAGAGAGAGAGAGGCCGCTAGCCACAATACCGCCGTTCATTCTCACCGGCAGGGAGAGAGAGAGAGGCCGCTACCCGCAATACCGCCATTCATTCTCACCAGGAGGGGGAGAGAGAGGCTGCGAGCCGCAATACCGCTGTTCATCCTCACCAGTAGGGAGAGAGAGAGGCCGCTCGCCGCAATACCGCCATTCATCCTCACCAGTAGGGAGAGAGAGAGGCTGCTAGCCGCAATACCGCGATCCCGGTGGATGCTGCCGGCCGCTCTGACCTTGAGTCCCTCAGAGGCCCCGGCAGAGCCTACAGGGGCCCCGCTTTCGTCAGAAACCCGCCCGCGTCACGGCCGCTGAGTTACGGTGGGTGGAGGACTTTCGCAAAGACAACACCATCATCCACTTCTCCCACCCCAGGAGTCAATGATCCGAAAACCATGTTAAAACCGGGTCGTCCCCTGTGTGCACTTAAAGGGTGTCAGTTTAACCTGCTCTGAAATACTTACGGCTATTATTATATCTTATAAATCATTAAGAAAGTTTAATTATACTAAAATTTCACAGAGGAAGCGTGTGAGATGGCACATGGGAAGGGGAGTTTAATGGGCCAGCAAGTCCCAGCACTAAAAGGGAAAATATTGAGGTTAGGTTTCTATTTTACTGAAGTGCTTGAAGGGCTGGGAGACCAGAGAGGACTGTGCGTCGTCAATATTCACCCGTTTTAAAATAGCTCTTCCTTTCTTTCTTAAGACCGGCTCTAATAATATAGCAGTCAATCTGGACATGATGAAGATGTTGTCATTGCACCTTGTACCGGTTTTCTTAAGTAAAATATCTCCTAATTAACACAAGACTTTAATTAGCAGCCAGGCTGTAATTTCACTTTAAGAAACGACTCCTAATTATGAATTAATGTTTTGAATAATTGTTCTTAATTATGTACATAAACACGCATGTAGAAAGGGCAGTTAAATTCCCAAAGTTAACCCAAAAGTATATTGCATTCTATATACGTAACAATAAAGGGGATAACTGCAATAATTTAATTTCATGTGCGTAAGAGTTACAGGCAGTTGGAAATGAGATGATCTTGGTCGGCTTGAGTTCCAGGGTGTTTCTACATTGTCTAAAATGACTCCCAGCCTTGCTGAATTGAAACACGATAAAGCACGGCTTATTGACTGGAAACTGGATGAGTGACAGAAAGATTCCTCGATAGAGCAAACAAAAATGTGTCTTTTCCTCAGTGTCCACATGGGCCATTGCTGCTGTCCAGTGATTGGACAGGAAGGCATAAAGCCCCATGTGCTCTTTCCTGGTTTGTTCTCACAGAAGCAGTGGCCAGCCGCCGGTCACGTCGGTAATACTGAGTGAATTATTAGTTACACTTCAGTGTTCATTTTGTAGTTCTCAACTTTATGATACATATTGTAATTTGTAGCTTTATTTAAGAAGAGTAGACAGTCCAGCCTCATCATGTGTTTGTTTCACTTTATTCAGGTTGGGGTAAAGCAGCGAGGGTTACAGATAGAGATGGGATCACATTAAAGAAAGCGTTATGGAGCGGGATCGAACCCCTGCCCACAGGGGCGAGTTTCTATATGCGTTTACAGTGGCAGCCCCACGGACTGCGCCACATGGTCTCCCGTATTGAATATTATTTTGTTTTGTTCTGTGAAGGAGAAACATCTTGTCCCCAAGAAAAGCACAATTAAATTAAATACAGTATTTTATCACATATTCAGTGTTAACATATGTTCTTGTTATTTTATTCATTTTTTCTTTTTTTTTTTTATTGTTGATGTTCTCATCTCCAAATGTGAAACTTGAGGTGTGTATGCGCATATCTGTACACACATACGTATGTATGCAGGCACACGCATACACAGAAACACACGCACGTACATGTCGAGTGACTGTGGATATTGTGAGAAAGTGAAGCTGTCTGGACGGCTGTTTGACGTGTGAGTACTGTCCACCCTGCCCTTTCCGTGTTTCCCGTGTTTTCCACCGACACCCGCGGAGAGGTGCGCTCCTCAGGGCCACGCTTCCTGGCACGCCGCTCCTCGCCCCCACTTCGCCCTTTTGTGTCCCGGGACGCAGTCGTGCCTGTTCTGCTGCGTCAGTAAATATTTACCCCGCTTCCCTTTCCTGTGGCCCCCTCTCTGACGTCGCTCTCGAAAGCGACCCTCCTGTCCCGTTTCCGAAGCATTGGTCGGCCAGGCAGTCTGGTGTCTGCATGTCGACCCCCCCGCCACCCTGCACGTGGCGGCTCGCTCTGAGACAGGAAGGGAAGAGGAAGTTATTGCCGCACTCTCTCAGTCACTCGGCTAATAAATCACTAGCGGTCGCACCGCTAAGTGGCGGCACAGAAGAACAGTGTCCATAAATGCGAGTGACCTCAACAGTTTGCAGGCCTGCATTTACACACGCGTGTGCACACACACACTTTCTCACACACACTTTCTCACACACACACACACACACATACACACACACACACACATACATACACACACATACACGCTCACACACACGCACACACACACATACATACACGCTCACACACACACGCTCACACACACACGCTCTCACACACACACACACACACACACACACACACACACACACACTCCTCACATAGGTGCATGGCATATTCCAGTGCCTCCCTTGCCTTGCCCATAGACACGGTTTCCTTCCTGCAGTAAGACAAAGGATGGCAGGGACTAGAGTGCTTCAAAGCAGGGGAAGGCCCTAATGATGTCTCTTCCTGTAACGGGTGTCAGAGCGCCGGGGCAGCCACTGCTGTTTGTTCAGCCGAGACGAGGTGCGAGGGGCAGCGGGAGCGGGTTTCAGGTCACCCCCCTACCCTCCCCTAACCTCTCACCCCTCATCCCTCGCTGCTTTTACTCTTCTCTGTCTGGGGCTGAACCCTTTAAAGAGTAGGTTTTATGGGAATTTTTCAAAGTTTTATGTCCTAGAACTGCATTTCTTTCAATTAAGTTCCATTGCGTTCAGTTAAGAATATTCTCATCGCATATTACACCTTAAAGGGTTAAAGCAGCGTGGCAGGCCGCAAAGCCCTCTCCGACACCCCCCCCCCCCCCCCCCCCCAACGATACAGGGTGTCAACAGCGACAGAGTGCAGCTCTCCCTGGCCAAGGTTAACCGCCTGCCTCGCCACTGCGCCACTTCTGTAAAACACCCTCCGTAGAAAGAGCACAATCTTCAGGCACTTCTTCTGCTATCTGTGTTTATTTTGTGTTTTCATAAGCTGAAAGACCGTGTTTTTGTGTTTGGGTATCCAAGAAGAGCCATCAAGCTGCGCGTGTGTGCGTGCACTCGCCTCGGCCCTCTCCGCTCGCTCGTCTCCCATTGGACAGTTAATCAATCAAATATTTAAGCGATGCTTCAGTGCTCAGTGGGTAGCCAAAGATTACGGCGCTCTTTTGGCAGCGGTTTTGGCGCTATTAGCCTGTGAGTCGGGGCCGGTAAATAACAACTCCGAATCTATAAGTGCGCTTGTGCAATTACGTGTCAATAAGGATGCTTCTCACTCGGGTAATTGTGGCGTTTTATGCGGATTATTTGTTGGTAAGCACAGTCCCTTAAAAGCCAGCTCCCCACTGTACTGTACTGTATTTTACAGGACTTCCTGGGACGAGACTTAGACACCTCCCAGGGGAGGGCACTGTGGATTACCATTCAGTTTTTACCCAATTATCTAATGGCTTTCACTGCCTTTGACACATAATTATCAAGGCTTTTTTTTTTTTTGTCCTTATGACTACGTGCATTTAATAAAAATATACAATATATATTTTTGAGTGGGAACATTGGCGGTGTTGCATTTATGGTGCTAGTTTTTAAGGAGACTTTTCTTTGGAATTGGCTCCTTGACGCGTCCGTAAACAGTCCCGCCTGCGTCATTTCTGCCTGCCTTCAAACGGTGCATCGGAATAAACATAAAATAATTTTTTTTTTGTTTTATTTTAAGTGCCGTAAAGCCGGCGCGATCAGATGGTTTTACGAGGAGAAGCTTCTGATGTCGCTAAATGCCGCGTGGTGCCGTCGGAGTCGAACTAAAGGTCAACAAGCCCGGAAGGCGGAAGGGAATCCTGTCCCTCGTAGATTTTTACCCTCGTTTTACCCCAACCCCCCCCACACACCCAAACCACTCTGCCACCCCCACTCTGGTCCCTATCAGAGAACTGCTTTTGGCAAGCTGGTCAGAAATAGCCTTTCCGTTTGTTATTTAATTGGGTTTTCGGCTGATTGTTGGGGTCTCTTAGCAACCGCTGCTTCCATAGAATACTGTAAAGAAAAAAGGGCGAGAGAGAGAGAGAGAGAGAGGCAACCAGGAAAGGAAAAAATTAGTTCATCTTGAGCCGGGGTGGAGGGGAGAGACTGCTCTGAGAGAGAAGGACAGTGTCAGAAACAGATCTGTGATACGGCCTCTAAGCTGATTCAGACGGTTATTTTCCGCACATCCTGAATTTCCGGGAGCGCAGTTACCCATCAAATCTTGCCGAAGAGCTCTGGAAAGGCCCGGATCTCCTGAAGTGCAAAGGAAAGGAGAGATGTACGCGACATTTACAGCCGGAATTGTTGCCGGGGAAGGAATACATCAGAATTGAAGTATTACTACAAATAAATTGTTAACTATATTGTCTTTCAGGCAGCCACTAATAACATACGCATCAGTGTGACAGAGGCATGGATGGGTGCTCTTTGAATGTGATTAGGCATTTTTCAGTACAATTTACACACTAGTTCATGAATGCCTGATATTTTGAATATGTTGCCTAGACAAATATGTCTCTGCCTTCAGTTTTGTCCTTATAACGTTTCTCTTGAGGGTGTGTATTGTTTACATTAGGTGGATTTTAACGGGGGGGGGATATTATTCATATCACAGGGAATGTTATTGTCTTCATATTCAGAAAATTATTCGCTGATCGTCCATTAGCGTTTGATGGAGCATACCATTCCTTTAAGCCCTGGGGTACCACAGTTACTTTTAAATCTGTTCCTGGATCACAGCAGGGGGTGAGCAAAGTATTGTGGGAAGGAGAAATCTGTCTTTCCATTTATCCTGCACTCGGGACCTGACTTTCAGTGAAGCTGTCCCACCATAGGCTGGGAATCTCCCCCCCTCTGTCCCCCAAGGGCCTGTTTCAGGGCAGCAGTGCAGTATTATAGTTAAAGAACTGGGCTTCTAACTCTGAGGCTGCAGGTTGGATTCCCAGTTGGAGTACCGCTATTGTACCCTTGAGTAATTAACCAGAATTGCTTCAGTAAATATCCAATTCTTTAAGTGGATTGTATGTGAAAAGACATGTTAGCTGTGTAAATTGCTCTGGTTAAGGGTGATGTGCTGGATTCTTACAGTGTAATGTCAGGGACCTCCACCAACACCAATCCTGGGCACCGATCTCCCGGGCCTTGGAGCCGTCCTCCACCCCAAGGGCCTCATCCGCGACCGCTTAGCGCGCACGGAACCTCCAGCGTAATGGGAAAGGGCGGGAACGAGATAACAAACATTTCGGCATCTGTCTCCGTCGGTTTTTCGCGCAACAAGCGCGTCGTCGTCGGGAGAGCGGGCGATAAAAACAGCTGTCTGGATTCCTCTCCAGATTTCCGCGGATTGGTTGAGGCTTACCGAAAACACCACACCTCTGATCCTCCTGCTGCACCCCAAAAAAAAGACATGAGAGAATTATTTTTTTTATTCCAGTGCATTTCTTTCTTTTTTATTTTTTTTTTTCAACTCACAGAATGAAGAGCTCACTCGCTCTTTGGTGAAATTTTCAGCGAGCTGAAGATCTAAGGAGTTGTTCTAAGGTGAACCCATCTGAGCATCAGTGCTGGCCCGTGCTGCCTGACCTCAGAGTGCCGGCTTTTATGTACATGAAACATTCACTGCTGGAGAGTTTGAAGGCTCTTGTTCTATTTATGCTGGTTGTGTCGATTATGGCAGGGCAGTAACTTTGGTTTTGGGCGCCTCCATTTCACTCTGTCACAAGTGTGTATTTTCACCAGACCGAGCGCATTTGGGGGTCAGAGAAGATGGCTTTCATACTTTTTCTTTTTTCCCCGTCTCTGACTGCTTTATGACCTAAATGCAGTGGAGTGTCTGCCTGTAACACACACGGCTGAAGTGATCATGAGTAACATGCCACATTGCGGGGAAAAAGGAAAGTTTTGAAAATGACCTTTACCCTATCTTTTTTGTTTCACCGTTCGGAATTCTGTGTAGCGGGGTGCCTTTTCTGAAAGCTACTTTCCAGTGGACTTCAAAAGTAATGGGAAACTTTATTGTCCTAAAATGTTTTTTGTCGCAGAATTAATGCAATCAGACTAATTGGCAGTAACAATAATGAGGGCGCAGTATCTAAGTAAATATAAAAACAATACCATGTACCATGGAGACCCACGATTGTCAGGTTTCGGGGTACAAACACACGTGCCATGCTTCCGTCATCATGCCGCCCTCCCCAGCTGTACCCTGAAATCAGCGGCTAAAAGGCGAGGGGGCCTTTCCGCGCGGCGCTAACCGTGTCCGGCTGACATGTCGCCGGGGCTTTTAAAGGTTGGCGCCGCGGGTCCCACGGGCCTCAGCCGGAGTCGACGAAGGCGTCCGAGGCGAGTTCTGCGAGGGGGGGGGAGATTGGGTTTGCTGGGGGGGGGGGGGCGTCGGCAATCCTCACCGTCTGCTTCTTTCCTCAGAAGATGCTCTTGAGAAACGCTTATCAGCCGGATGATATATTAGTCCTTAGCACCTTAATAGATACCATTTATCTCCATACACTCCTACGTTCAGTTAACTGGAGCTGGGAGATGTATTCAAATGCCCATAGACACTTTGATGTACAACAAAGCTCAGCTCTGAGCCTATTGTCACTGGTCCGTTGTCTTCTTTCTTTCTTTTGGTGAGCGGGCAGCAAGTTGTCCACCTGTGTAATTCCTCTGGTTTCCACGCGCACCGTTAGATCGTTACCGGTTCTAAAAACAAGGTATAAATTATGGATGATGTCGTACATCGTTGGTTGACAGTCGGGAGAAGATGGGTCAACTTAATGCTTGGAGGTGGTGGAGGACCACTAAGACCACAGTTAGCAGTTATCAGTCAGATTTATCACATGTACCTCAAAGTCAAACATTTTTATTGTTTCGTTTTTTTGAGGATCGATGGCACTCTTTGGAGAGAAAGTGGATGAATGGTGTCCACAAATGGGCAAAATAAATTATGTATTATTTTTTTTTAAACTTTTTTCTTCAATTTTGTCATCACTCTCCCTCCTTCCTTGACCTTATACTGCACATGTCATGGACTCATATAGCCTGTGCTTTCCTGTGAAATCGCAAGGGGTCGGGTTGGTGATTACCCAGAATGCCGTCTGCCGAATCGCTCGGGCCTCTTTTAATGCACGATGATTTAATGTCGAGGGTGCGCCATTAACCCTTCTCCCTCAAGTCTTTACCGCAGACGGCCATGTAAAACGCTTCGAATAGTGGGTGATGCGAGACAGCGGTGTGTGATTAACTCTCCCTCTCTCTCTCTCTCTCTCCCTCTCTCCCTCAGATGATCCAGAGAGAGACGGAGGTAAAGAACCGGGTCTGTGCCGTGGCTCTGACTGACTCGGTCCATAACGTGTGGCACCAGGAAGCCGGGAGATCCATCCTGGACTGGATGCAGGAGGTAGTTCTGCCCTGTAGATCCCCCTGCTCATTCACTTATTTATTTAAGTACTTTATGATGACTGGGAATTGCACGTAGATCTGTGTTTTCTTTGTGTGTGTGTGTGTGTGTGTGTGCGTGCGTGCGTGTGTGCGTGCGTGCGTGTGTGTGTCTGTGTGTGCGTGCGTGTGTGCTTGTGTGCGTGTGTGCGTGTGAGTGTTCCTTTGTGCACTATTATGGAAATTAAATATACAGAAAATATATTGAAATTAAATATGTGAGCATGATATTTCAACACTACAATGATTGTCTTCAGTGGGATCCAGGAAAGAGGAGGAATGCCATAGGCCATAAGGAACGGCCGTGTTAAAGAACAGCCAGACCTGCGCATGCCATCACATATTCTTTTTGTTGTTTTTCTTTGCGTTTTGCATCCCCCCCCCTTTTTGTGGGTATCAATGAATAACTGAACCGGGTCGTCCGTGTTGGCGCGCCGGTCTGCTCATTCGCTTCCTGCCCTTTACGTAGTGACCCTGAGTGTGCCTCTGCTCGCCCCCGCTGGCCGATGAGTCCGGCTCCTCTGACCGGAGGCAGCACCTGCGATCGCTCAATATGCACATAAATTGGACGGAGAAGCAGATCCCCAGCCGTGGCTACACGAGAGCCAAAGATGCAAATGTCACACGCCGAATAGCTCTCGTCTCGCCAGCAGACTGTCACTTCATTTCGACTGTTGTCTCTCTCTATCTCTTTCTCTCTCTCTCTCTCTCTCTCTCTCTCTCTCTTTCTCTCTCTTTCTCTCTCTCTCTTTTTCTCTATGCTTCTTAATCTGTCCGTCGCCCGGGTCTCTACGGGCTCTGACGCAAACGTGTGGATTCAAGGTTGTGCTGGCCTTCATCTTCCTCCTCCTCAGCCAGATTTCTGTGTGTCTGATTCATGGGAGACTTGGGGAGAGGGGTAGTTGGGTGGGATGGGGGGAGGGGGGGTGGACAGCGTAATTGGAATGTTAAGTGATTTCTATTTGTGATGATTACCCAGAACAATAAATCCCTAATAATCTCTTACTACCTCCAGCCCCCATGAAGGATAAGAGCCAGAACTTTCTCTTCATTAACCCTTTGTTTTCCCACCTCGCCACAGAATACAATAGGGATTTGAAAGGCTGCCATTGGATGAGCCCGCTCTCTCCCTCTCGCTCTCTTTCTCTGTCTTTCTTTGTCTCTCTCTCACTCTCGAACACACGTGTGCACGCACGCACACACACACACACACACACACACACACACACACACGCGGCGTTATGAATTTGTTGCGGGTGCCGATGGTTAACAGCAAACTGCCGATTGCGTGGGGGTGGGGGTGGGGGTGGGGGTGGGGGTTAGGGTTGGGTGAATTGGTGGTGGGGTGGGGGGGGGGGGGGGGGTTAGGGTTGGGTGAATTGGTGGTGGGGTGGGGGGGGGGGGTGGGGGTTAGGGTTGGGTGAATTGGTGGTGGGGGGGGGGAATAGGTGGTAATTGTACGGTGGCTGGCTCGAACACGTGAAAGTCACCGTTTCCTCGTCTTTTGTCATCGTATTGGAGTGTTTAATCGCGGGCATCTTTTCCGATTCCCACGCGCCTCCTCCTGCCCACCCTCTGTGCGTAACGCCTGGCTGAGCCCCACATCAGCCGGTCACTTGATGGCGGTATCTGTTCCTCCGGCTCAGGTGACCCTCGCCGGCAGAGTCCTGGTCTGATTTGACGTTACGCGGTTTTTTGGCCGCGCAGGTATATTTTGCGCATTATTCAGGTTCAGCGGTCGTCGGGCGGGGGCAGGTGGTGGGTGGGTGTATTCCAGGCCTCCTCCTGTCAGACTCCTGTAATTCCCCCCTTAAGGGCTGAGATTATTGAGCTGGGGCGGGGGGGGGGGGGGGGAAATAGCGGCGGCGTCGAGCGGTTTGATTTAGAGATCGCCGCGTGGTGTGACAGGTGATACGGAGATAATGGGTCAGACGACGGCTCAGGTGACGTCAACCGCCCTCCCTCCTTGCACTTAGGACAAGCCTGAGAAAGGGGGGTGAGAGAAGAGAGAATGAGATGGTGGAAGTGGGAGAAAGAGAAGAGAGGAGAGAGAAAGCGGAGAGAAAGAGAGACTGAAAGCAATTGCAGTACTTCCTCTGAAAGGGTGCGAGACACAGATGAGCATGAGAGATCATATGCAGCTTGGGGCCTGTTACAACCAAGGTGTCTCTTGTCAGTGGAGTGTAGTATTGCATGACAAGGTACACAAATGAATAAATAATGGTAATCCACAGGGATTAGAGAGGGAAGGACTTTCGTTCTGTCGAGGCATTTTGGGAGCGTGAGTGTGTGCGTCTGTCTGTGGGTTTGCGCGCGCGCGTGCGTGCGTGCGTGCGTGCGTGCGTGCGTGAGCGAGCGAGCAAGCGAACAGTAAAGGTCACGTGTACAGCATTGGTGGGAGAAGGTTAGAGGTTAGTTTCCTCCTGTCTCTACACAGTGACCTGAGGCAGAATCAAGAGCTAATGTGATACTGCACAACAGGCCGTCCTTATCTGGCCTTACGTAGCTGTGTTTGTGTGTGTGTGTGTGTGTGTGTGTGTTAGTGTGTGTTAGAACCGCATTCACAGAAGACCCCAGAGCCAATGAGAGATTGACAAGCTTTCAGACATCCAATCTGACTCACAAATCAGTCAAATAATTAAATAAGTAAGATCCTAAATAAATAAAATGTATGTATTTATTAAAGAAAATTTGCTGATGAAGACTCGTGGGTCGAAAGGTTAAATAAATAGAAGCATTGAAAGCGGTGTGAGGCCTTCTTTTCAGCCTGTTTATTCTATAGGTTTTTGGATGCAAGAACCTACAAAAAATCGGGGATGTGCGTCGGTTTTTTGTCATTCTGGATCATAGCATAGCCATTTTTAATGTAAATGCAGGTATTTTCATACATTGGCATCTGTGATGGACACATGGGTTAAAAGCTTACAGTTTACACCAGCACACAGAGCGCTCCCTGCTGGCGGGAGGTCGATAATGGGGCCGCGAGCGGCCTAATTGCGGCGATGATGGAGAGCGTTTAAGAGCGGGCGCAGGTAGGAGAGCGCGAGCCGCGTTGGCCGCCACCTGTCCGCCGCTTGCGTTCTGACGTGGGAGCGATTATGACGGCTGTTAACGTCCCGCCAAGCCCCAGTGTCGGCCGCATTCCCCAACGCGATACCTCTCCTTAGCCGCCATATGGTTCTGATTAATGGCGGTAATCGCGGGAGTGGAGAGCGTTTTTGACATGGGAGTGAAAGAGAGTACCCCCCCCGCACGCTTTTCACTGTCAGCGCTGCCATAGATAGTTGTGAGCCCCCCATCCCAATATTTTGGCGTAGGATGGGCACCAGGAGACCCAGGGATATATACAGGTCTTCTGACTTTGTTTTGGGTCGAGAAGAGATTTCGTCCTCTCACTTTGAGACTGCAAAATTTTCTGTTGGACTGAGATGAGCTGGATTTTCAGACGGGTTCATTTTCCAACTGGTTTCTGTGTACCTTCTGCACCCTCAGGCCAGTGTGTAATGAAGACGTTTTAGGGCAGAAAAGAATGTGGACCCCTCTCTTTATCGTGAATAAATACATACGTACGGTATGAAGTGTTGTTTATAGATGTGTTTTTTTCCAGATTGAAATATGTTGTTTTCAGGATCTTTTCAAACGAAACAAGAAAGACCGCTGGATAAAAAAATTTTAATGAAGTTTTGTGCAGTGATAAACTTTAACGAGATTATTATTTTTTTGCCTCTGTCTCACATTTTCATCCAATTTTTGGACATTGTGCGAGTCTCGTTTTTTTCTCATGACATGTTTTTGACCGACGGCACCTGTTCTTCAATCCTATTGGACTAGGGCACATACTTTTCTTAATAGTATCTCATAGCTTCTACTTTTTTTCCTGTATAACTTGCTTTTTTTTTTTAAATAACTTTTGTCACAGACAGACAGACAGACAGAGTGTGTGAGTAAGTGAGAGGGAGAAAGAGACTGTGTGTGAGTTAGTGAGGGAGAGAGAGAGACTGTGAGTAAGTGAGAGGGAAAAAGAGACTGTGTGTGTGAGTGAGTTAGTGTGAGAGAAAGAGAGAGAGAGACTGTGTGTGATACTAATGCCACACATACACAGCCCAGTAAGCTGTATAATCTTCATTAATACTACAGATGGGCTCCAAACAGCACACAAGAATACCAGAGAGTAATTTAAGATCAAACCATTCAAAACTTATTAGATAACTTTCTGGTCACTAAATATCCTCATAGTACAAAAGGAGTAACTCGAGCTGTCCAAAATATTAACAGCATCTTTGAAAAAACTGCTAAAATTGCTCATTTGAAAACCCAAAACATTTCAAATAAGAAAAGTAACAAAGACAAAAAATGGTTTGATAAAGAATGTAATGACCTAAGGAAAAAACTTAGAAAACTCTCTAATCAAAAACACAAGAGACCAACAAAATCAAGACTTACGCCTTAGGTACTATGAGGAACTAAATCACTATAAGCGCACACTACGAATGAAGAAAGAACAACATATACAAAAACAACTGACAATAATGGAGGAGTCCATCAACACAAACAAGTTTTGGGAAAATTGGAAATGTATAAGTAAATCAAAACATGAGGAAATTGCTATACAAGAGGGAGAAAAATGGAAAGAACTCTTTAAAGAAATCCCTATTGACCAAATTAGAACAAACCTCAATTTCTGAAAAACTAAATAGCCTAGAATTGATTATTAAAGACAACCAAAACCCTTTGGACTCTCCTATTACTGGCAAGGAGCTAAAGGAGAGACTACAGGCCCTCCAATCAGGGAAAGCATGTGGGCCTGATGGCATCCCCAATGAGATGCTAAAATACAGCAACAACAAAATGCAGGAATCACTGCTAAAACTGTTCAATCTCATTCTGAGTGTGGGCTACTTCCCTGAAATCTGGAGTCAAGGACTGATAACCCCCATATTCAAGAGTGGAGACAGATTCGACCCCAACAATTACCGAGGCATTAGTGTGAACAGTAATCTGGGGAAGGTGCTTTGTAGCATTATCAATAAAATAATTTTAGACTTCCTTAATGAACACAATGCCTTGAGTAAGAGTCAAATTGGCTTTTTACCAAAACATCGGACTACCGATCATATTTACACCCCCTTACACACCCTAATTGATAATTACATGAATCAAAATAAAATAAAAATATTTGCTTGTTTTATAGATTTTCAAAAAGCATTTGATTCTATTTGGCACAAAGGATTATTGTACAAACTTCTTGAAATTGGTGTAGGGGGTAAAATTTATGATTTAATCAAATCAATGTAAAAAGTGGAGTTAAAATTGGCAACAAGAGAACAGAATTCTTCACTCAGGGGCGTGGAGTGAGACGGGGATGCAAACTAAGCCCAACCCTATTTAACATTTACATTAATGAATTGGCTACAATATTGGAACAATCTGCAGCCCCTGGTCTCACTCTACATGATGAAGAAATTAAATTCCTGCTCTATGCAGATGACCTGGTTCTACTGTCACCTACAGAACAAGGGCTACAGCAGAACCTGGACCTGCTTGAGCAGTACTGCCAGCCCTGGGCCCTGGCAGTAAATCTAAAAAATACTAAAATAATGATTTATTTTAAATCTGAGAAAAGACCCAGATTTCAGGGCAATAAATACAGATTTAATATATAATCAAACACAATAGAACATTGTACAAATTATACTTATTTAGGATTCACAATTAGTTCAGCTGGAAATTTCAACTTGGCTGTGAATGAACTGAAAGAGAAAGCCAGAAGGGCTTTTTATGCCATTAAAAGGGGAATACACTTTGACATTCCAATTAAAATTTGGCTAAAAATATTTAAATCAATCATTCAACCTATTGCACTTTATGGCAGTGAAGTGTGGGGTCCACTTACAAAGCAAGATTTTTCAAAATGGGAAAAACACCCAACTGAAACCCTGCACGCAGAATTCTGTGAAATGATATTTCGGGTACAAAGAAAAACACCCAATAATGCATGCAGGGCTGAATTAGGCCAATACCCACTATTAATCAATATTGAAAAAAGAGCAATTATGTTTTGGCAACATCTAAACCACAGCGACCCCAACTCTTACCATTATAAAGCCCTGAAATGCCAAGAGCTGAGCATAGAAAAAAGTCCCCTCAGTCAGTACTAAGCTTAGAAAAATACTGACAATGTACAGGCTCAGTGAGCACAGTTTGGCCATAGAGACCGGTCGGCACAGGCAGACATGGCTTCCCAAAGAGCTGTGCATACAGTGCCAACAAAAAGAGGTTGAGACAGAGAAGCACTTTCTTTTAAAATGCACAAAATATGAAAACCAACGAAAGATTTTCTTCCATAAAATTAGACAGGTTTGCCCAAATTCTCTAAACCTTCCCGATGAAGAAAAACTCCCCATTCTCCTCGGGGAGTAAGGGAGCTGCATGACCCTGGCAGCACAATATATTTCTGCCTGCCACAGAGACACAGTGAGTGACACCAAGACAGCAACAGAATGTAAATATTATTTTATAGTTTATACGAACAAAATGTTACTATTATTTTATTTCAACTGTAATCATTTTATTTGTAGTCATTAATGTTCATATTGTACTGTATATATTGTGTTTGCTTTGGCAATATTTACTGTGTGTATTTCATGCCAATAAAGCATTTGAAATTGAATTGGATTGAATTGTGTGTGTAAGTGAGAGGGAGAACGAGACTGTGTGTGTGTGTGTGTGTGTGTGTGTGTGTGTGTGTGTGTGTGTGTGAGTGTGTGTGAGAGAGAGAGAGAGAGAGAGAGAGAGAGAGAGAGAGAGAGAGAGAGAGAGAGAGAGAGAGAGAGAGAGAGAATGTGCCTGTGCCTGTGCCTGCCAGAGTGTGAGAGAGAGATGTAACTTCCTAATGTCACGAAACTCCGCTACGAGAGAGAGTTTCGCTTCCAGGGTGACCTGCTTGTTTTTGAGTTTTCTCCTCCCGGTGTTATTTCAGCTTAGTTCAGTGGTGTCATTGATCTCTGTTTCTGCGGTTTTTTTGGGGGGGTGTTTTTTTTTTTCTTCCCCCCTCTTGAAGGCAAAGAGATGCGCCGTTCTCTTTTTCCCGCACTCGGGTTTTTCTAATCCCACTCTGCAACCCTGCCTTTATGTCATCGCTGCTCTCACTGGTCCCAGAACGGTAGGGTTGCCTTGACAAATCTATTCAAAAGCCGTCCCCCAGTCTTTATTGGCGGGCGCCGGGAGCCTTTGAAATGCCTCCCTGCGCTGCAGAACAGCTGACATCTTCTTCGACACAGAACGAATTGAGGAAACACAATGAGACACTTGATGTAGCAGACGAGCGTCCTCACACCCTTAGGACCGGCTCCACGGTGCACAACTAGGGCGCGGGGAATCTAAAAATACGACAATGTGACGCCTGTTTACTCAAATGGCAGTGAGCCGTTTGTGCCGGCGCGATTGACGGGACGGAGAAAATGAGGGACGGATGACGCTGGGGGGGGCTCAACGCGGTGACACAGAGGTTTTTTCGTTTTTTTTTTTTTTCTTTCTCTCCCACTTTTCTCTTTAACTCTCAGAATCAGCGCTGTAAAGGTTTGTCCCGAAGCGCGGACGAACGGCTGACGACGTGCGCGCCACACACAAACACTCGCTGAAGTTTCAAAATGTTTTTTTTTGTTTGTTTCGTTGTTGTTGTTTTTTTCATTTTTTTTTTCTATTTTATTGCGAAAAACGCCTGGCGAGGGCTGAATTCGTTTCTTTGTTAATGTTTCCCTGTTTGTGTGTGTGTGTGTGTGTGTGTGTGTGTGTGTGTGTGTTTGCTGGGAGGGGGCTGGCTAGGGAGAGGGGGAGGTGTGGGGGCTAGTTATTTTAGGCCACACACCAGATGGTTTTCCCCAGTATGGGGGGGTATGCAAACAAGAATGACAAATATAATAATAATAATAATAATAATAATAATAAGGGCATATTCTAGCCACCTGACCGCAAGTACAAATGTGTCCAAAAATCATAGTCAGAGAGGAATTGATGAGTGCTCTTATGTCTGGGACTCCTTTTTATTTAACACTGTGTAAATGAGGCTAATTCAAGATGTTTATCCTGCACAAGATGTTTTAAATTCTGAAAGTGAGGTGGTAGTAACAAAAATAAACAGAGATCTCAAGTTCAGTATTCAGTGTGTGTGTGTGTGCGTGAGCGCGTGCGTGCATGTGCGTGCGTGAGTGTGTGTGTGTGTGTGTATGCATGCGCTCAGAGACACAAACAGACATGAACTCTTTCCATCTCACACACACACACACACACACACACACACAGAAGTGTCCGGATGACAGTGGTAGGGGTGGGGTGAGGTGACCTCTGTGTGGGGGGGTTGGGGGGGAGAGGAGCTGACAGGCAGGCTGAGGTGTGTTGGAGAGGGTCAGGACTGGGGGTGATGTCACGTGTCCGCTGGGGGTCGGTCTGGGGATGAAAAGAGACGGGAGCGGCATGACATAGGGGCGGCGGCCCAATGTGGACCACTGTGAGTTGTGGGAATGCCCACTCAATAAGGCAATGGTGGCAGGCTGTTTCTATTCTGCCAAACAATATTCTCTTTTTATTTTATCTGATGAAATAAGCGAGGATGCAGTTCTCTTTTAGTGTACGCCATTTCTTTCTCTGCTTATCACTTATGTCCTTATGCTACAGGAACACAATTCCCATGAAAAAGCCCACAGGTTATATGGCATACTCTGGCTTATTGACCAATACTCTATGTAACAAAATGTAATGTCTGCTTGGTACACTTTTGAAAAGCACCATTGAAAAACGTCCGTATAAATGTTTTCTTGTGTTGCATCGGAGGTGGTGAGGCAGAGAGTGGTCATGTCTCTGTATTAGTAAACAGTGAGAGCTCTCTGATCAGTCCCTCGTCCCACAGGAGATTACAGAAAAAAAAAGGGGGGGGAGTGTGTTGGAGGGGTTGTGGGGGTCACCAGGGGTCAGTAGCATGAGCAGACAGCCCCCTGCAGAGGCCCGTGTGTATATCTGTGTGCGTTTGTGTGTGTGTGTGTGTGTGCGTGTTTGTGTATGTGCGTGCGTGTGTGTGTATGTATATGTGTGCGTTTGTGTATATGTGTGCCGCGGGGCTTTAATTGCCACTTCCTGTCTCCTGCAGCACTGCTGTAACTGGGTGTCCAGCACTCAGCCCTTGGACACACCGGTGGAGACCATGCTGCCCGACTGTCCCCGTGTCTCTGCAGGTAACCTCTCTCTCTCTTTCTCTCTCCCATCCCACCCTCTCTCTCTCTCTGCTCTTATCCCAGTCACATGACCCCCATGCTCCCATCAGACCCTGCCGTTCCTCACCCTGTGCCCTCAGCATTATGTATGTTCTGGACTCTACGCACATTCCTATTGGCTCGTCCTCGGCGCAGTTGCGCCCTTGGTCGTGATGGCGGGAATGTCGTCATGGCGGGCTGAATAAAAATTTTTTGGCCTCTTTGCACGAGTCCGTCTGCAGATGACGTCACCCTGGAAAGCTGGAGGACGGTCTCAGAATTGTCACGCGATCTGAGAAGCCCTGGCTTTTTCCTGGACATGAGCAGCTTAGAGCGTGCCAGTAATTCACAGGGAATAGTACTAGTAGTAATATCTACGGTAAAGAAGAGCACTCAGGCTCTCCTGTCTTACACCTCGAATAGGGAAACAGGCCCTTTAATTTGTTGCCAAAAAATATCTAAATCTCTCTCACTCTCTCTTTCATTCTTAAGTGGAATCCAACAGATCTTTTTAAAATTTGCAACATATTTTGTACATTCACTTTATTCAGTAGATATTCAGGCTGTTCAAAGATAGATCAAGTATATATTCAAGCTTTTGAAATGCAAGCTTTTTGTATTCAAGCATGTATACAGTGGAAAAATGATTCAGGCCTTTGTAAAACAAATGTTCAGGTCTTTTTTGAATAAATATTTGGGCCTATGGGACGTGGAATAAATATTCATGCATTTATAGAGTAGAGCTTTTATTTCAGGGCCTGCGGAGAGTAGATATGTAGGCCTACATACAGTACAATAGACATCCAGATCTATATACAATACAGATGTCAAGTCTTTAAAAAATTGATATTAGGGTCTATTCAGGGTATATGTATATGCTCAGGCCTTTATAGATACATTCAGGTACTTTTCGAATGAATAAAGAAGGCTTGGGCCTCTCTTGGAGAGCTGGACCTGGAAGAGTGTTCTATGAAGTGGGTCTGGCCCAAGCTTTCCCAGCGGCTATGAGTTTTTTGGGTATCAGTTGGCGCCATCCCCGCTGACAGTCTCTATCTTCCCGCGCTAATGAAAAGCGCTGGTGTTCAGCGGGCTTGCGGGAATCAGGCTGCCATTATAAGAGATGGTTATCCGGCACAGCGTGAGATGTGCTTCTGTGATTATGCATCGCATTTAATGAACATTTATCAATTTTAATGAGAGAAATGGTGCGATAAATTGGGCTACTTCATGGATTCCTTGTTTGTTGACTCCCGTCCTACTTTGTAAGTTTTAGAGGTTGAATTTGCTTTGCATGCCGGAACTGGGGTCTAGAATTTGTTGGTGGCCTTGACTCGTCGCGAGCAGCGAGACTGCGTGTGGTGGGGGGGGGCACGTCAAAGTGCCCCACTCAGAGTTCTGCCACACGCTCAACACTTCCGAGTTTTTACACCGCTCTCCTTAAATATATTGTCTGTGATTTTCTGCGCCAGCTGCAGGCGTGCAGATATTTAGCGGTCGCTGCGGTACTCCTTAATCCCCCAACTCCATCGGTGAAAATTCCAGAGGAGTTTGTTTAATGCGCGTAACTCGTTAGCATGTTAGCATGCAGTTTGTTTCCTTGTTCGTGCACTACGGTGCAGAGATGGCGACGGAAAAGAGCTAATCCCGACCTCGGGCGATAATATCCGCTCGGTTGATGGAGCTTCACAGACGTCAAACAGATGTCCAAAGACGGCGTTTACCCTTCATGTGGCGGTGCTGACGGGTCCTGCTGGGAGACCGCCAGGAAACAGGCAAGAGGGTCGGAGAGAAGAAACGAGAAAAGCGGAAAAAAGGAAAAGAATAAGGAAAAGACAAAAGGAACCGTATTGTATCTTGTTGTTTATTTTTTTTGGGGGGGGGGGACACAGATGCAAACAGAGGGGTGGGTGTGAGTGAAGCAGAATGAAATGGAGAGAGAGAGGGACGAAGGAGAAGAGAAAGGGGGATGAGAAGCGGAGGGAAATTGAGGCACTGATGGAGATGCACAGTGTGTAGTGGGAGCTCTCTGTGCTCTCTTTCTGTCTTTCTTTCTCTCTCTCTCTCTCTCTCTGTGTGTGGGGTGTATTATGATGGCGGGCCCTCTTCATGCTGGCTGGAAGGGGTGGTGGGGGTGGGGTGGGGCTGAGCTTCGTTCTTAATCATCTGTGAAGCAACACTGGTACCAGCATGGCTGAGTGCCGGGGGGAGGGGGGGCGCTGACGTCTCTGTTTATTGTTTTGAATGTGATAAAAACTTGGACCCGCTCCTCGCTCGCTGGGGCAGCTCCCTCCCTTTCAGAAAGGAGTCTCGGTAGAAGGTCACTACGACAGCGCTGGCAGCGGGGATGACGGTCTGGCAGAATTTTATCAGTTACCAGCACACTGAACGCAGTCTAAATATGCTGATAAACTGGAACAAATCTCCACAAAGCCCCCTGCTTGCTGTACAGGGGTGAGCCCCGCTCCGGCGGTGACCCGCAGTCTCTGGGAAGGGAAGAGATAGCTCAGAGAATACCCCCGCCCCTTCCCCATCCCTGTCCCCCTTTTTCTGAAATCTAGTGAAATTTTGGGATCGCCCTGAAACCCTGCAGTCTGAAGACTGTCTGCCGGCTTTCTGGCTCTGATCGAGGGGTCACCGTGTCTGCACCCACATTTCTACATGTAAGAGTTCTGATGGGTGGAATTCCTGGCTAAGCCTGGGTATGGACTTGCTTAGGAATGGCATGGAGCCTGCAGGGATGTGTATGTGTGTGTGCACGTGTGTGCATGTGCATGTATGTAACCATGAACCTCTCTCTGAAAATTTTTCAAAAGGTCACGGTTAAACAGGAATGGACACGGTCTCACCATTCCATTTCAAAGCTGGAACGTTCCGGTGCAAAACGTCCGCGTTTCTCAAGCCAGCCTTGTGTCCTGGCAAAGCTGAGGAGAGAAATAATTAATGAGGAAAACGGAGGTCCGTAAACAGCCTGGTGGATTCTGGGAGCTTCAGAGAGCATGCTTGTTCTACTACATGGCATACTACAAGGGAGAACCCACAAACATTTGTGGCGACTACACATGGCTGGACTCAGTCATTAATTACAAAGGAAGAACATACCAAACATGATTAAGTGATTGAGCATGAACAAAAGTCAGTTGAAGTGCACCTAAACTTTAATTACATGTCTCTTTCCATTACAAGGATGTGAAAATCGGCAAGTAATTAAGGCTAATTGCATTCACATTGAGCAAGATGTTTTTTTGCTTTGTTTGAAAAAAAGAAAAGAAAATACTTTCTCCCAACTTTTTCTATTTTAAAAGCTGAAGTATGTTGCTTTTTATTTTTTTGAAAACATGGAGAAAATGCAACATGGAGAAAAAAATTGTTCTATTGTCAGGATTTTTTCCTGCCAATATTGCGATTACCGTTTTTGTGGTGATGCTAGTTTGTGTAAAATAAGAAAAATATGACAGCTAAACCACCCACCATAAGGGCAGTTTTACATGTTACACCGTTGACCATGTGACATTTTGTGCTCTTAATAGACGCTGGCTTGCTGAGTCGCACTTTGAGAGGAAACAAGGTCCTGTTCAGCCTATTGCCTTTTTTTGACTGTAGAGATCAAATTGGACCAAGGGATGGGCGTCCCGGTTTTCTGTCAGACATTTTTAAACACCCCCTGGGGGCAAGGTGCGTCAGTGGGCGTCGGCGGGTCACCTCAGGCACACCGCCGGCCAACCCGAGCTTCCTGGTCCGATGGACTTCAACTTCCCCCGATCTCAGTTCTGCTAAAGGCTGAAATAACATCTCATTGAACCAGAAAGATAAAATAACTCATTTACAAGGCATTAGTTTTAATGGAGCCCACTGAAGGTCTACTCTTTCAGCGGGTCTACTAATCCTCACCTGCTCACCGCGAGGTTAAGCTTCCATTATTGCGTCTTAGCACGTTGTATTGTGTCTTAGCACAATGTATTGTGTCGTAGCACGTTGTATTGTGTCTTAGCACAATGTATTGTGTCGTAGCACGTTGTATTGTGTCTTAGCACGTTGTATTGTGTCTTAGCACAATGTATTGTGTCGTAGCACGTTGTATTGTGTCTTAGCACAATGTATTGTGTCGTAGCACAATGTATTGCGTCTTAGCACGTTGTGTTGCATCTTAGCATGTTGTGCTGAGATGCGACTGGCGGAATAGTTAACTACAGTACGCGTCTCCGGTGCACATATTGACATTGCCTCTCTGGGCCATGGCTTGTTTGTTGGTTTAATTTTGCCAGCAAAACACAGTTTACGCTGTCAGGTTCTCCCCCATAGGAGAATGAAAGTTTTATATCAGCTCACGCAACTACCTATAATTTCTCTCCCTCTGTCTCTCTTTTTTCTCACTGTTCTCTCTCTCCTCTCTCTCTCTCTTTCTCTCCTCTCACTTCTGAAGGATCAGAAGACATGGCCTTCATTCTCTATTCCTCTTTAAAAACGAGATGGGGCCTAAACATCTTTGATCCGTCTGCAACAGAAAATGACTGGCAGGCGTTGACCCACTTGGCTTGTGGCTTTATGTAATGAGCCCAAGTTTGAAAGAAGCGTGCAGGAATATTGTGCAGCCAAAGGAGTTTTTGGACGTCTCTTTTTTCCCCTTCTTTTCTCTGTCTCTTTTTTTCCTTTCCATATTTCTGATGGGGTCAAATTGAAGGCACAGCAAAAAAAATGTATAAATGCAGATAAGTAAAAAAAAAAAAAATAATAATAATAAATTGAGCGATTATTTTCCCCCCCAGAACTTGTTGTTTGTGTCACAATGGGCACTTCTTATCGAGTCTTATTCCTGCCGACCGCTTCCTCCCAGGAGTATGAAGAAATGTTTCAGCGCTCCTCGGCCGTGAGGTGAACATGCCGGAAAGCGACGATTCGCTTCGATTCGCCCGAGGTGCCCAGTCAGCGTAAAAAACGTTGCCCTGCTAAGACGAAGGGTGCCGGCCTCTCCCTGTCCGACAGGCTCCTCTCTCGCCACTTCGCGAGCGCCCGAGGTCGTCTCCTGACGTGCTCGATTCGACGTGAATGCGCCTCCTCAGGGCGTGTGACTTTTTTCCTCTTCTCTCCTCTCCTTTGTTTTTGTTTTTTCCCTCTCCTAAAAGGAAGGAGAAGCTTCTCAGCCGGGGATTGTCGGGACGAGGCTCGGACCCTCCGTCTGACAGACGCGCGGTGCATCAGACGGGATGCCGCTACAGTCTGCCCTAATGCACAGCTCCTTTCACACATTTTATATTCTTGCAGATGGATAAAAGTTATTCATTAGCAGCTAAATCGAGTATTGACACAAACGCTGGCCTGCATTGTCCCTTTAAACAAAGTGTAATGAATAATAATAATAATAAAAATAGATTGCGTTTATATATCGCCTTTCATCTCACGATCTCACTGCACTGTACAGTGAATGGGAAGCTTGCGTCAACCACTTCCAATGTGTATCACCTGTCTGGGTGATGCGTAGCAGCCATTCTGTACAGTAATGTTCGCCAGGCGTCAGCTGGGGTGCACTTAGGTGGCTAGACTTGAGAGAGCCAGGCTGGGGACCCCTTACTCATTCCGGTAAGTACCGCGACATCTTTAATGGACACAGTTTCAGGACCTTGGTTCCGTCTGGGCCGTCTGTTTGGCCCGCGGGGAAGACCGCCCGCTATGGCCACCGACGCTACAATCCAGCAGCAAGCGTTTCCGGGACGGGTTTCCCACCCAAGTACTAAACAAGCCCAGCCCCGCAGCCATTAGGCCTGATTGAGTTATAGGGTGATACACCTGCTGACACGTTTTACGGGCGTGTACCGGCTAGATAACGATCAGGAGAATACCGCTGAATACAGCTGGGACTCCGCTTTCTGCCGGTTAGGAATATGGCACCCTTACCGCCACGCCGTCCCGCCTCTTCACTGCGCCGCGTCTTCTCTGGGGGGGGGTCACCTATTTTGCGAGCACTGAAACAGGATCAGGTGCGGGACCGAGGTGCGGAGCCATTATTGACCGCGGCCCCCGCCGCCACATACAGGGTGACCAGGACCCAATTACCGGGCCCTCTGAAAGGCACGAGCCGGCTCCATTATTCAAATGAAGCGGGAGGCGGCAGGAGTAAACTGGTCATCATGAATGGGGTATTTGTTCTCTTTTTATCCAAAAATCAATACGCGGCCCGAGCGGCGCGCAAACCACGCGCCCGGAGCCTTTCAGCGGCATTTTCCATTCGGGAACGCCGACTATATGAGACCATCCCACGGCAGAGCGTAATGAGCGTGCAGATTTATTTATTTATTTATTTTTTCCTCCTTTCCCGACCCGACTCATTTTGCACAAGGTAATGTGAAAAGGTAGCCTCAGCTGTTGGAGGGAGAAAGGGCCTGCCGTTTCTTTATGCTCCCTTTTGTGTCTCTGTTGATCTCATCTTATCTCTGAGCCTTTTTTCCCCCCTCATAACACCCTCGCCCGTAATCTTGCTCTCAGAGATTTTTTTTCTTTTTTTTTTATTAGAAATTTTAAATGGAATCCGGTTGCTAAGCAACGCAGAAGGTCAGGTAAAGCCTTCAAAGTTTTTTTTCTTTTTTTTCTTTTTGGAGCTGAGAACCACTATATATAAAGGGTAGGGTGGGATAGGGTTTGAAGAATGGTTGAAGGTTTGTGAAACACAGAAGACACCTTGGTTGCCGTTGTGTTTAAGGCCCTGGACCAGGTGGCGATACAGTGTATTTAAGGTTTGCATGTTGTTCGGTGTAAAGTGTTTGTGAAGGTTTTTGGGGTTGTTTTTTTTATGCTTTAAAAATGTTTCAGAAATCTTGCCACCCTCAAACCCTCAAACCTAATATGGTCGTCCCCTCTGCTCACAGAAGTTAGCTTAATTTTCTTGTTACAGGAAAGAAAATGCGCAGTGTTCACGGCGCAGTGTCCATTGTTCCCGCCGTTAATGTATCTCCGGTTTGACATCTCCCTCGCTCTCCTCAAAGGCTAACTTACGGATTCGCTTACATCTGCCCTGTTTTGCTCGGACAGACATTTTGAGGTCCTGAGAAATTGGCAGGTAGGTTTTTTGGGCTTTTTCAGAAATGATGGGGTCTTTTGATGGACACCTACTCAGTTTACATGTGTGCATACAAACACCCTCTAGCGTATTTTGTGAGTGGATTGAGGTCATAAGGAGGTCCTCTGAGCATGCTCAGTTGGGCTGAGGATCATCACAGTGATTGAAGTGAAGACTGGGGCTCTCTGTGTCTCAGGCAGATTGAGTCCATGCGGAAGGAATGGGAAGAGGAGAGGTAATTAGTTTCTCAGTGCTGCAGTAATGACTTTTTCATATGTGAAAAACAGACCCACTCATGGACTGAAAGTGTGTCCTTTTTCTTTCTGCACTCCATCTTGAGGCACCACGACCACACACATACGCACACACGCGCGCACATGCGCGCACACTTATGCCCACACACACAAGTGCACACACACACAAGCGCACACAGAGACACACACAAACGCACACAGAGACACACACAAACGCACACACAAACGCACACACATGGATGCACACACGCACACATGCATACACAAACAAGCGTACACACAGACACACACACAAACACACACACGCATGCACACATGCACACACACAGACACATGCGCATGCATGCAAACATATACTTTTACAAAGGTCACCTTATCGCTGTCATCCAACCGTGCACCCCAAGGGCGGCGGTGTTACAGAACGGTCATCCCTCCGACCGCAGAGTCAACCACAGGTCACCCACCAGCTCAAACGGATGGCCAGCACCTCTAACCCAGGCAGACTAACAGGAAGTAAAGGAAACTACAGGAAGCGTAAAACCACCGGGAACGTGATTCAAAGAGAACATGGCAAAGGAAGGTCGGAGGGCTAATCTTCAGCGGGGGGTAATCAGATGGCTTACTGCCCCCCCCAGACACAGCGTTACAGGGAAAGCGTAATGAATGCTAACGAGCAGTGACAGCGGCATGCTAACGGCGTACCCTCCCGGATGGGATTACAGGTGAGCTACTTTAGGAAAGGGGTCTCGCAGACGGAACCCCGTCCCGGCTTCGTTCAGCCGACGTTGAGGAGCGGACGCCCCGTTGTTGGCAGACAAACGGGTCACTTAGCGACCATCTCCTGCGAGGCGGAACAACGGCATTGTCAGCGTCGGAGCCGTTGTGACGAGGCCAGGCTTTGTGCCTGTCTGAAAGCTGGCCCCATTCTTTTACACTGTCTCATTTGTCTTATAACGACTGTGTTATAAGCACCTTTACCCAGACTATTTTGGCAGCTTTGATAAGGAGAGTCAGTGTAGCCAATGCTACCAAGGACTGGAATGACTACACTAGTCACAATATCCTGTATATTAAATCAAATGAGAAACTATTATGATAAAAGAAAAGGAAACATCTACTAATTGATTCATTACACACCCAATCTTTCAGTGTTAACAGTGTTTTTCTGATAAACTGTTTATCAGAAACTGGCTGTTTTACAAAGCGCATTTTTTTTACTACGTGTAACTGCAGTGCAGTTTCTCTTTTTTACAATCAGTTTATTCTGTAATTAGATGCACATTTAATGTGATTGTTCGTGAAATAAAATAATAAACAAGTGGGCTTTGAGAATATATTAGAGATGTACATAATTGCAGGAGATGATAGGGAAGAAAAGAACCTTGAAGGTCCTTGAGCTGTAATCAGTCTCGAATTAAAATATTTATTTGCTTACGTTTTTTGCGGGCAGAAATAAGCAAATTATTGAAATAATTATGTAAACACGGTTGAGCAAGTGTTTCTCGCCGAGTTTGCGCTGCAGAGAGGACCTTGGCGCACGCCCTTTTGATGGCGGATAAATACTATTAACCTTCTTTAGAAGAAGCACAAACAGCCTGCGACACAGTGTCTTCATCTTTAAGGGTGACATCACAATTAAAGGCCGGCTCCTCCCCCTGCCCCCCCGTCCAGCGAACTGAGGTCTCTGTCTGCGCCCATTAAAGGTGTAATGATCAAACGCTTCCGCCCGTCGAGCCAAATGGGAGGGGAGGGGGGGGTTAATAAGGTGGGACAGACCAATCGGGCGCCTTGGTGATCGCTCCTAATCCTGTCCCCGCTCCTTGTCTGAAGTCGCTTGTGCCAACGCCCTTCCCAGAAGCCTCGTCTTCAGCGTCTGTGCTTTGCCTCTTGACCGCTTGGATACCCAGCGGTGGATTGTTTGCGGAGGGGCCAGCCGGTAACCACTCGGGGGACTTTCTGGCGGTATTTATTTAGCTAAAGCCGGGCACGTGGGCCAAGCTGTCGCCTCCACGAGTCGGGTTCAGGGTTGACGGTCCCCTCCCCGCCCCCCAGTTTGTGAAGGGTCCAACCTTCCTAAATGTACCTGGAAAATGGCCGTCCGCTTTCATAGCGCGACTGTGTTCCCAGCACTGGGACTCAGGGGATTTGTTTCAGCCCTCAGGGTGAGGGCAAGGATCGCGGGCCAGAAGAACGCAACCTTCCCCTCGTGCTGTCCGATCCCCTACCAAGCCTCTTTAGATCTGAACCCCCCCCCATACACACACACACACACACACACACACACACTGTGCAGGAGACCATTAGTCTCATTTCTGTTCTTACGGTGGGGCGGGGGATTGTGGGTGAGAAATAATTACAAAACTAAATTCCAGATCCCTGGCGCCATTTTAATCCCCTCTCGCTCGGCTTTAGCTGTGCCTCTGAACTTTCACTGCGGACGCCCGGGCGGCGCCCGCTTCAGCTTCGCCATGCTCAGAAAAGGGCAAAGTCAAAATGGTGGAAAAAAAGAGGAAAAGAAACTTTAACGATCGTCTTTGTTTAAGCTACACCTCACTGTTCTTAACTGAAGATTCTAATGCTAATGTTACAATCACTACTGCGAACTGAAAGCAACGGAGTTGCACTGACTTAGAATTCTGAAAAATACATTCCAAAAAAACCTGCCCTTCAAAGGGTTTCAAGTGGGGTTTGTCAGCTGTTGGCGTGCATCTACCAAACCTGGTAGCAAAAAGCGTCTGGCACCAGACCGCTATCAGGCAGTAATTAGTATAGCTAACATCTCAGATGAAAGAGTCAAGTCTAGGTCAGCAAAAGACTTCAAGGGTCTTATTCGGTTAGGGTTGGAGGGCAATCTCTCGCCCGCTTTAATCTGGGGCCATGCCTGCGCAGATTTGCTGAAATCTGTGGTGACCTTTGGCCGCGAGGTGTTGCTCCCAGTCACATGTCAGCTCCGCTTGCGCCAGCCCGATCCAGACAGACGTGGCGCATCGGGCGGCACGGAGACTACTGCCCAGCAAGACCGGCTTCCTGACGAAGATGCAATGTTACAACTCTGCCGTCCCGCTGCCATTCCTACCCCCAGTGCTTGCTAAAATTCCCATCAGGCCATCCACTCCGCATGCTGCTGGTGGTAGAAGCGCTTAGAGTTTTTGACCGAAGATGTTAAGGGTCATACATGGTTTTCTGGGCTTACTGTATTTTATTATGTTCACGGTTGTGTTTGGGTTTGTAATCTTGCAGCCTTAATCTTGTGTTGAGAAAAACAAAATACACCGCCCCCCCCCCAATGCTTTGTAGTGACTAAGTATGTAGTAAGCAGTGTACAGTGTACAATGTACAGAACTCATACTTACTTGTGTGAAGGAAATTGCACTGTGTGCGCAATAATTCATAATTGGTACTTGCTTATACATTTTTAAAAATTGTCAAAAATATTTATTGTGACATAGCAGCTTTACAGAGATCCGGGCCTGCATTAATTGGAACAGAAAATGTAATTCTGACATTTTAAATATCTGTCTAGGTTGGTGAAAATTAAATGTATAGTGTGCAATAAAGTAGCATTCATTGATAAGTAACTGGAGCGCGTGGCAGGTCAACTGGAGAAAAGGGTGACTCGTCGGTTTCTGAGGATCGATATTATGTATTTTCCTTCCACTCGCCCGGGTCTGTATTTAGATGTGATTTTTATATTCACTTATTTATATTAAGTCTGCCCAGCTGTTTATAAAAGTGGTAGTTGAGGCTATTTGGCATCGAGCCGGTGCCAAATTCGGGGATTCCGTCGTCTCCTCTGGACTTTCGCTCTCTTCTATGCTGTGGCGCGCTGGGCGTGACCGGGCCTTCTCGTACTGCCACACGCACACCCCTCCCCCTCATGGTAAAAGCGTTGTGACCATGTTCAGTTCTTGTAGACTTGTTTCACTCCTCACACACTAATCCTACGTCGGCAGATGGGTAGTCCACCGCGGAGGTGCGACTCCCAGATCACGGCTGTCCCGCACCGTGGATGCCATAAGTGGGGAGACTCTTTTGTTTCTCAGGCCATCACCCAGGAAGGGTGGTCCCACACCTCTTAATTAACCCCCCTTCTCTTTTCAGCAGTTGGAAAAAAGAAAGGTATAAACCAATATGCTACTCGCTACAATCTAGCTGCTAAAATCATTCTTCTCGTACAACTACTCTCCTCACCCCTATCCACTCTCTATCTTCCTCTCACTCTCACTCCATCCCTCTCTCCCTCTCTCTACTTTCTTTTCATTTTCCCTCTTCTTTCTTGTGCTCTTTTTGCCTCCCCTTCTCATGTTCTCTTGTTCTCTCTATCTCTACCTCCCCTCCCTCTTTCTTTCTCTCTCCCTCCCTCCCTCTCTGGCCCTAATGAAAATGTTAGAGTAAAAAGGGATCTCGGTGGTTCCCTGCAGCACTCAGTGCCTGGCATGGCTCCAAGATGGCCGCCGCTGTGCCGTGCCACTCGTAGTTCCAGCTCACCGCCTGTGGTCGGCTCGCAGCTTTGGATTGACCTGTTGGCCGAGGACCACTCCCTTCTCATTCCCACGATTTCTTATTTTTTCCTTTTTTCTTTTTGTTTCAACCCCCCTCCCCACCTCTTTCTCACTCATTTAGCTCTCGCTCTAGCCCTCCCTCCATCCCTCCCTCCCTCTCTTCATTCAGTTCGCGAATGTTTGTAAAAGTCGCCATCGTGCTTTAAGCGGAGCAGAACCTGGCATTTCACAGAAAATAACCACCAATGTGTTGACCTATCACTGGATATGCTTCTGAAGCTCTGTCACATTTTATTTTATGGTTGATAAAATGTTTCACTTCTTTTTATTATTTTTATTGATAAGCAGGAAGCGACTGTAAACTAAAAACCCTGAAACATTAAGGAGCCATAAACACACACTTAAGGCGGGTGCGATTAAGTTTGATGCAAATGATAGGTTTGAAACTTTCACCGGCAGGCCTGGTCTTTAAAGCAACAGCGCCATGAACGGCAGTAAGAAATAAGTAATAACACAAGAGATGGCTCAGATTTTGACTTCTGTCTGCGGCTGTTTGGCGCCTATAAATTTGCTCAACTTTGCGAGTTCCGCTCGGTTGGACCAGCGATATTTCCTCACATTTTGTCTCCATCATTGTTTTACATTGAATCTTTTGAAAAAGCATGTGGCTCTTACATTAAAATTGACCTCCACTGTCATGGTTATTAAGCCATGGCAGCAACAACTGAAAAAATAATACTTGTGAAATAGATCTCTATTTGGAGTTTCTGTTGGCACCCCTGATTTGTTGGAAGAACACCCTCTGCACATACATGCGCTAAAAACATAATCTCTCAAGCTGACCGCATTTACTTGGATGCTAATACTCCGTTTTTAGTCAGAATGGTCTATTCCAGAATGTATAAAGTTAGCTTCTGTTAGCATATTTCATGGTATTATGCCTGTGCGGTTTTAAGACTGAACTGATTGAGTGGGATATCGTTGGAAACCTTATTTTCTGGAGTGTGTAGCTGGCTAGAAAATATTTGACTATTTCCTATACCATTATGATGGCAGAGAGTATTTTTTACTATATAGTACATCTTAAAAACTGAAGAATCATAATACATGAAAGTCATAATACAATGTATTATGTAAATGTAAAATTTAATTATGAAGAGAATTGTTCTTTTTTATACATGGGTGGTACCTCCCCTTAAATATAGCCATTGTCTGGTATCTCAGTCCTTTCTTCACAAATCTGGTCATGCTGAGCACTTGTTGTGTATTTTATTGTAGTAAGAAGAATTAATGTTAAAATAAATCATTTTGAATAGAAATGAAATGGCTCAGTGTTACAGTCTCACAGAAAAATGACAATTACATACGTTGCTTTTTTATACAGTATATATGAAAGCATGCGCTGCCACTATTGTAGTCATTCACTTTTAGTACTGCAGATTGGGAGAAAGATGAGGGATATTAATATTGTGCATTCCTTATTGACAATAGGCTGAGTCTTAAAATTGATCCGAGGTCAGTGCTTGGATGCAGAACATTTAATACTCCTCATCTGTTTGCTCCGCAACCCCTGCAGTTTAAGCCCGATATCTAGAAAACAATACGTAAGGTTCCTTTATGGACAAGGACAGATCATTCAGCCCACCTAGACTCGTTATCTGTCCAAAAATTTTTAACTGTGAGTGTGTAAGTCTGTGTACTGCGTGCATTCAGAATTCTAGAGTGTTGCGATTACGTTGCGTGCATGCTGACATGAAAGCTGACCGCGTACAGCGCAGGCAGCGCGGCGCATTGTGATTGATGCGCTCTGTGTTTTATCTCCGTCTGTCATGGCGGTAGCGGGGCGTAAGGCGCACCCTTGTCCCTTCTGTGCTCTTAATAGCTACGGGCTCTGTGGAAGCTGCTCATCCTCCTCGTCTCCAGCTCTGTGCAAACCGCCCCAGACATGCGCCGCGCGATGTTTGTCTGCGAAGCTCAGACAATCGATATTCTACCATTTAAAGAAGTCTTAAGGTCAGCCCGGTGCACTGATAATGCGAATTGTTTTGTTAGATAGTCAAAGGTCAGATAATAATTATTTTTTTAACCCTTTCCTCCCCCCTCCCAGCCCCCCACCTGGAATTGATCAGTCGCATCTCAGTCGTGCTCGAGGCGGCTGTGCTAATTTGTGGATGCGCCGTCGTTAGCTGACGACGTACAGTGAGGCGATGCATGTGTGTATGTGTGTGTTTGTGGAGGGAGTAAATGGAGCTCAGAGAAGAAGAAGAGGCCCACAGTGCCAGGTTAAGAGGAGCCCCCACTGCGCCGGGTTGGGTGGGGGTGAGGGGGGAGGAACACTGGAAATCTGGGGGGGGGTGGTGTCTGCAGAGTTTAACAGGGTCAGGAGCCGGCCGCTCAATCCGCTGTATCACCGCGACATACAACGGTCGCTGGGTGGCGGTCCCCTCGGCCCCGGGGCAGCGGCCCTGGAGCGAGAGCGCCAAGCATCCTCATTAGGCCATTACTGAAGCGGCGCGAAAATGGTCCTCCTGCGTTACCGACTGTTTACCCGCGTTGACCGAGAGGGAGGAGAGAAGAGGAGGAGAGAGGAGCTATCGTATCATGCGGAGGAGCGAAAAAGGCGCGGTTTGCGTCGGTCCGTCACGATGTAGGCGGTAACCGTGGGATTTTGCATTCTGTAGCTGAGCATAGCAGTGGTCAGATCAGTGGTGTGACAGGCAGGTATCCAGCCACCCCTTTGGGTCCTATCAATGCAGGAGAGCATTCCAGAAAAATAATGAACTCTGACAGGAATTTCAGCTGTCTCTGTAACACGTGCGTTTACTCGTTTGATTCACCATATAAACTCACAAGAAGTACTTCTCTTATTCTGTGGTTTTTCTGGTGTCTCTGTGCTGGATTATTTACCACTGAGGCTGAGATGAGTGATGAATGAACTGATCTCAACAAACCTTTTGCATCAATTATGAATTATGTATATTTCCATAAGGGTTTGTCAATTCAGTTTAGTTCTTCACCTTTTTTCAAAGATTCATTCAAAATATGATTTCACCAGCTGAAATAATAGGGAAAATTTTTTAATGAGGATATCTGTATATGCTTCACCAATATACACAAACACACACACACACAAACACATACACACAAAAAAAACATGCACACACACAGACACACATGTTCACACAAATCCATAATTTTAATTAAAAAGTTTGTCTCTGTCATTAGAATTCTGCATTTGCTGCTTACAAACATTAAAGTCAATCACACCATCCGCTGCCCAGACGATCAATATTTCTAATATGTGCGCGTTTGCAGAGCGGCAGATTTTTTGGGCTAATGAATTGCACCTGTATTGATCTCCATAGAAAATATTTATATGATACTGAAATAATTTTTAGAGGAGGTAAAAATTTAATATATATGTGAAAAGTCCAATGTTATCGGTTATTTTTTGGAGTTTCGAAAAATGAGATAGAAGCGTAAAAGATCGCCTATTGACCAAAATGGCGCGGGTGACTGAGCCGAGCGGGTTGGAAGTAAAGCTTAAAGCTTCGCCGGCGACTCATTACGGCGGAGCTACAGTGGCCTCCCTCAACCTTGAGCCAGTCAATAAGCTATTATAACAATGCAAATTGTGGCCAAATCACAAATCTGACATATCGGAATTACATTCTTTCACAGCCCACCGGGGTTATGCGTTGTTATTGGGCGAGGGAAAGACGCGCTTGGCGTATCGCCCCCTCCCCTCCCCCTCCCCCCCACCCTCGCATCTGGCTCGTCGTGCTGCCACGCGTTCGTTCAGACGCTCTCTTCACGGCAGCCGCTACATGGTGTTTAGGTCATGTGACCTTGCCGTGGAGCGACGTAGGAGGAACACTGTGAAGTTCCTCGTCCTGCAACGACGTTCTTGCCCAACACACACCCACAGGTACACACCCACAGGTACGCACCGTGCCTGCGGTGGGGAGCAAAATGAAGGTTTGTTCAATAACCCGAATCATTTATTTCATTATTTCATTTTATTTCATATGTGTCAGGTTCTATTTCTTGAATGAATTTCAGATTAAGTAGGATAATGAATGCTCTCGGCCAGGTTTGGAAAAATGTATCCACTGTACAGATGTAAAGCTGTTTTGGTCCAACTACTGTAGGCCCAAGGTTTTTACATAACAACATAAATTTAATTGTACACAATTGATAAGTACTTAAAGCAGACTTTAACAGCAGCTTGGAGACAAAAGAGATATGGCAACGTGAGTCGTTTGGAACTTTAGATTGATTTATTTGCTTCACTTGGAAACCCCTACCCCCCCTGAAACCCCCACCCCCCCCCCCCCCTCCCCCTTCCTTGACTTTTAACCTCTCTGTGGTTTCGACTCTTCTCACCTGGTTGAACATTTCCTGAGTTCATCATAGCACTTGAGGTGGTGCCGGACCAGCGGTAGCCTAGCGTCATCAGCCGGTGCACAAGCAGAACGCAAGCGCAGTCGAAAAGGGCAAAATGGCACGAAGGCTTCCGATGGCCAAACAGGTTTCATTTGCAAAGCCCCCGGCATTCTAAAATATACAAATTTGTTCCACCAAGTTGTCCGATGGCTTGCAGATGGGCTATGATTAATCAGAGAGCTAACTGTGAAGCAGTTTGCAATTAGACTGGAAAGCTCTGAAGCATGCTAATTGAATCAGAAAATTAGAGACACTGCACAGTAATTGGCCAGTTCCTATGCAGCAGGTGCCAGCCCACTCAACTGTGGAACAAGGTATTTAAGTCACATTAGCTGCACTAAAAATATTTCTTGATATGGAACAGTTAGATTTTCTGCTCATTTTCACTGTAGATGTCATCAACAGACCAACTGCCGCACGGAGCAATTACAACCAGCGCCGCCAAGTCGGGAATCAACTTTCCGCGATGTGTCGCTTCCCACGGAAATCGCGTGGCAGGAAGTCGCAAGTCATTAGCCGTCCCTGCAATAAGAGCTTCCTCTCTTTGAGTCCCTCTCTTGTTCTTTACCTGTCTCTCTCCCTCACACACACACACACACACACACACACATTTGCACACACAGAAATGGTCAAACGCGGCGCGTAAGCATGTAAAAAACGCGGGCGGAATGTGGGCAATGTTTTGCGCGAGCTGGTTAATGAAGACCCGTCGAGGGGAAGCGCGGTAAAGCAGCGTCAGCTCCCAGCCGCCGTAACGGGGACCGCGCTCGAGTCATTACGAGGGTACGGCGACTGCACACGAGTCACACCCTCTCACCACCCCCCCACCGCCCCCCCCACACCTACCAGAGCCCATTCCCTGACTCTCCTGTCAAAGAAACAAAGAAAAAAAGATACAAATAAAAAATTGATCACATTGCGGTGGCTTGCTTGGGAAGACTAGCGCACGTAGAATGCAGATAGCACCCCTCCCCCCCCCTCGTGTCGACAGCGTGCTTCCAGGGCCTGTGGAAGAGCGAATTCCCTTGCCCAACACTCTGCAGCTCCAGCCTTTAAACCATCCGCCGTGCCGTACATACGAGCGGAGAAAACACAGGCCAAGTGTTCACATCAAACCCCGGGCCCGCCCGCCCGCCTGTCTCTACGCGCATTCAGCTCTGGGCCTCCGTCTCAACTTTGATATCTTCATTGCCGATGCCAAACTGGCTGCTGTATCGCCGTGCGGACTCCAAAAAATCTTTCTCTGAAGAGGATCACACGGTTGTTGTTTTTCTTTTTTCTTTTTGCTTTTGATTGTGAGTTTTTTTATTTAATTTCTATTTTTTATTTTTTTTATTTTTAAACAAACATGTTTTTGCTTGCGTAGAATATGTTGATTCAGTCTCGGGTGGAGAATATTTGCTTATTTAGCAAGTTGTCAAAATGTTTTAATGTTTCTTTTCTATAGGTTGCGACTGGCATTTGATTGCGTGCGCTTGCAGTGTTTTTCACAGCCCCTGCCAACACATTCTTTTTGTGAATTAGGAAAGAAAGAAAAAAAATGTGCATATATATATATACATATACATATGAGCCGGGAGTGCAAGACTAATGAGTATTCAGCATGATGTTAAATAATGTGTTTGTGAGTGAGTGTGAGATGTATGGATTTTTCTTTGTCAGGAACTATAGTGCATTGCAGGGGGGGGTTTCTTCCGTAATCAGCCCGTACCCGTACCCGGGCTTGGGACACACCACTCGGGAAAGGTGGGGGCAGAATATCTTGTGGTCACCCCCCCACCCGTGAGAGTAAAGACACCCCCCTGGTCTACTGCTGCCACTACAAGTTCCCAGCTGCAAAGCAAGGTCTATTTCTGTTAGCCGCGCGCTCGTCACCTGCGGAATATTGTCTTTCCCTCGGTTTACTGTAGGAATGTGTGTCACTCGCCATGAGTCTTTCTCTCTCTCTCTCTCTCTCTCTCTCCATCTCTCTCTCTCTCTCTCTCTGTCTCTGTCTGTCTGAGTTCTGTCCCATGTGCCTGTGCTCTGCCGCGGGTAAAAAAACACCATCGTGCAGAGATGACATGCCCTATCTCCCATTGCCGTCATCACACGCCGTCGCATATTCAGTGTTCCTCGTTTCTCACGCTACGATGCGATTATCTGACTTCGATTGCCCCCCCATTTCCAGCCAATTTCAGTGCCTGTGTAAATTAGACTTGGAAGCTGGGTTCTCGAGGGTGAGTGCTACATTACCGTCTCGTGTCGAAAGCATATTTACCGATCGAGGGGTTTGGAGAACCGGGGAGAGGTTGCGGGCTTAGGAAACGATTCAGCCGCAGGATCAAAAGAAGCTTAGACGCTGGCGAGGATTTCCGCGCGTTCAGACGAAGGCCATCTGGGGCCCAGAGCACGCCGGCCAATCCCGAGCCCCCGTGCTGGCTCTCCCGTGAGCTCGTTAAACAGTTTCAAATCGCTGGGCAAACTATCCCCAATCAGATCCGTTCCCTCGGCCTTTCCCTCTTTTATCGCGGCTTCAGATCCCATTTCATACAGTAACCTTTAGGGGCTTATCGCCGGCTTCCGGCTTCCGGCGGGAAGGCGAGGGGAGGAGTGGAGAGGAGACCACATTTTATTTGCCCCACGAAAGTGTCATTATCATTTTTATTATTATTATTTATTTATTTATTTTAAAAAAAGGGATCGATGGCGTGGTGACAATCGTTGTCAAATACAATTTGCCGGACTTGTTTCCCATCCTATTTTTTTCCCCCGGGGGTCAGGGAATAATTTTTTCTCCACCCCTGTTGGGTTGAGGTTTTCCGGTTTTCCAGTACTAGAAAGCGCTCGTTCCGCAAAACTTTGTGGCAGCTTAATTGTGAAAATGCACCACAACAAATACACTTTAATTGATTGACTAATTCCTGGGTTTTCAGCAGGGGTCCATATATGTAGACTTTTATGTATAGACTTGACATGCAATGACTATATACACAGTTGGGTTTTTTTTTAAATATAACCCCTTATAACTTTTGATGGGGGTCCCCTGTATGCCTTTGAGCCTGGATGGGGTGTCCTTGGATCAGAAAAGGTTGAAAATCCCTGGACTAATTGACTGAGTTGTCTGGTGGTAACAGTTTGGGCCAAACTTATATAATTTTTTTGTACTGGCATATGACATCAAAGGGGTGTGGCTGAAATGGCTGTTTTTTGAGATTGGTGGAAACCGTGGGCGGTGACGTCCTTCGGATGAGACCAAGATTAAACCGAGGTCCTGGCTCACCGCGGTCATAAAAGATTCCCATGGCACTTATTGAAAGGGTGGGCGGAGTTGAACCCTGGCATCCCTGTCTAGCTCCCGAACTGGATGTCTGTTCTTTGCCCCGACCAAGAAGGACCCGTGCCCCGCTGTCACTGAGAATATGTATTATGTTCTGGGAGGAAGAGGGATTCTGTGTTTTTGATCAGGTCCATACCACCGGACATGAATTTTAACTTGATCAGTGAACCAGCTGTGTGCAGAAGCTTGTAATGCTACATGACTTACTGATAGTTCTGTTGGATGTGTGTGCGCGTGTGTATGTTTGTGGTTGTGTGTGTGATCATATCCTGATCAAATCCTCCCATAAAAGCTTTGAGTCAATCTCCTCTGTGAGGTCGCCAGTCCCTCTCTCAAAATGGAATTCCTCCTCCTCCTCCTCCTCCTCCTCCTCACATGTGCCGTACTGGCTCGGATTCCGTACCCCCCCCCCACCTCCCCCAGCAGCTGGGCCCCCTGGAGCTCACCGTGAGCACAGCAGGTGCGTCCCAGCGAGCGTGCGTTCACAGCCCGCCGCCCCCTCGTCCAAACCTGGCCCTTCCGCGCCGCAGGTCAAGGGCAGTGCCAAAGGTTCGGTGAGTGGCGTGCCACTCTGGCTGACCCCGGACCTTGGCAGGGCCGCGTGTTTAATGCGATTAGCGGGAAACGCGGCTCATCTCCTGGCCTGACGGTGGGGCTGTGCCAGTGTTGGGGGGGTTAAGGGCGGGGCGGTGGAGCTCACGAGGGCGTCACCCTGCGGGGCGGTGCTGGGAGGGGCCACTCCGGTACGGACATACTGGCGGCAGGGTGGGACTGGAGAGAGAAGGGGGGAGGAGGGGCAGGAGGGACGGGTGGGAGCCTCCGGAATCAAACAAGGCAATTTCAGGTTCCCATGTGTTCAGAGGATTGGGTTTAATAATTGTGCATACAAGCATGCAGTGCAAATCTGCTGCCTGTTATAGAGCGCTAAGGCACACCGGCCGCTGAGAGAGAGAGGGAGAGTCATACGTGCAGGCTGTGTGTCGGGGCTGTTTGCTTTCACTGGGGAAAATCTTAATTGCTTTTTAGCTTTTTTTAATAACCCCATCCATGACATGAGGGGGGAACTCTCACATGCACAATACACACACACATGCACACACATGCACAAACACATGCACACACACAAACACACACACATATGCAGGTGTAAACAGCAGTTATGCTGAGCGTTGGCCCGTTGTGTTTGGGTCACAGTTATGCTGAGCCCCAATGGCTAGTTGTGTTTGGGTAACAGTTATGCTGAGCCCCATTGGCTAGTTGTGTTTGGGTCACACCCCCCTTCCCATGGCCACACACTGTGTCACTGACAGCCCAGGTCTTTGGTAGATCAGGGCCAGCATCTGACACAGGGATTGGTTTAGCCTGTGATGGATACGGTTGGGTTATGGACAGGAGAAAACTGATCCTAGGTCAGCACACATGCACATGAGATGCTTTATGAATACAGGCCTTGAGCCTGGCCTGGCAGCTCCATGGCCCAGGTGCACCTGAGACGCACCTGAACTGCCCTGGCCACAGGAACCTCATCGGCTCCATTCCTACCAGAGGAGGCTGGCGAGACGGTCACATGACCAGTTTTTACTTGCTGATTATATCCTGCCCTACATGTATAATCTTCCCGACAGTCACACACACAACACGCACACAGACGCACAAACACATGCACACACAGAAACGCACACGCACACACACACGCATGTATAGGGTTAATGACTATCTGACACAGTTGCACACTCCTTTTGTCCTGCTCACAGACGGCTCGTCCTAGCCATTCCCTTTCTTTTTCATCGGGAGAGAGGGCTCCGCATGAGGGGGGGGGGGGGCGCATGGACGGATGGCGCACTCGGCTTGCCAAGAACAATATTTAAACATTTAAATTAGGTTCATCATAATCTCGCTTTCCTTCACCCAGGCAGTGTTACGCTACACAAGAAAATACAGACGCAGAAGTGAAATTAAGTGGATTTATATCCCCACAAACTAATCTCTTTATGGAAAAAAAATCTGTGTTCACAAACATGGGTGCGGTGCAGCCGAAATAACGAGGCGCCATAATTAGCTGGAGTACTAACCCGCATGAAAAAGGTCATAAATATTTCAAAGCTCCTTTCCATTATTCTGAGTCATTATGTTCCGGATCCTTCTGCACCTCCAGCCACACACATTTGTTATTTTGCTTTTCACGTCACTTTTTTTTTTTCTCATATTCCCCGGATTACGGTTTTTGGGAAATGTACCGGATTTCCACGTGTTAATTAGTATGGGTAATCCACCCCCCCAGCCACACCCCCACCCCCCTCCCAAATTGAGATGATTGAGATGGAGAATGAATGAGGGGTGTGGAAATTAAGGAGATTGGATGGTGTGATTGGCTAAAGGGAGCTGTCGTGAGTTTGAGTTCAGTCTTGGATCCTGGCCACAGCCTTCCCTGGCATTGACCATTTGGGGGGTGAGTGACATGTGACATCACACCTCTCTCTCCACTGGTAGGCGGCTCAGATTGGCTTGGCGGTTTTTTTTTGGAGACAAAAAATGTGAGACATCGGGAGTTGAGTTGAGGCTAATGCAGGGGTATGTTGGTACACTGTAGAGGAACATTGAGGAGGGTGGGTCATTGGAATGTGTAAGCTGGCCATTTCGAAGAGCTGCTGGTTGTAGGCTGTCGTCTGTATTGTCAGAGTTTTATAAAGTCTGTAGCCATATTCATTGCCATCATTATGACTGTCAGGGCTATCTCATCGATCATGGCTATCCTCATCACAAGCAGCCTCATCTTCACCATCATCACATTCCCTGTCTTCATCATCGCTAGCCTTGTCCCCATCATCAGAAGCAGTGAAAAGTCTGTGGTCTTTGACTGTAGGAGTTTGTTAGATTTGTTGGTTTGTTTGTTATTATGAGAGCTGGTCTCTGTGTATTGGGTGTGTGCTATGGTGAGAGGTCTGTGTGTGTGTGTGTGTGTGTGTGTGTGTGTGTGCAGACTGTGGTAGTGTTTGTATGTGTGTGTCTGAAGGCTGTGTGAGTGTGTGTATACAGGCTGTGTGTGCAGGCTGTGCATGTGTGTGTGTGAGTAAGTGTAAGAGCCTGTCAGAGCGTAGCAGAGCTGGGCTCACTGGCACGTTGCTTTTCACACATTCCTACACAGCCGTGCGTTGGCAGGACCGGAGGACCCACGCGGCCCTGAAAAACACTTCTCTCTCGCACCTTTACGACACGTCCCCGTTTCCCTCCACATTTTCATCAGACCTTTTTTTATATGTATATTGAGAGATGTATTATTTAACGTTGACCGGCTATGCGGCCGGCGCAATCTGTTCAGAGTGAGATGACCGCCGCCAGTGTGGGACGGATTCTCCATCGATTCCTCGGCAAACCGCTAATGCATAAGAACGAGGCGCTTCCTCGCCGACGCCATCCCGTAATATTTAACCCCGTTCCGAGCCCGCCACTTTGACGCCTCTTTTCCCGCTTACTGACCGAGTCATTATCTCAACGACAGCGCGCCGCCCGTAAATGGGCTGAAAATGCAAAGCGAATCTCTCCGAGCCCCGTCCTGTCCCCTCCACCAAACAGCCTGCAACCAGCCCCAATATAAATGCCAACCATTGTCTAAAGTACCCTTTTCCAAGCAATTTTATTATAATAGCCTTTTAAAAGAGCCCCGCTGTAATTGCGGTATGATATAATAATAATGAGAGCTTGTGTAAATTTCCGATAGCTTGAAGCTACCTCAGGCCTCTGTGTGAATTGATCGGTAGTCGTGGCAGCCACTCCAAACCTTTTTGACAGTTTTTTGGGAATGACCCTCCCACCCCTTTAATTTTTGTTCGGTTTCTGCAGGGGGCTGTTTTTTATTGACTTTTGGATGCCCAGGGGATATGTGTGTTTGGGGGGGGCTGTATTTAGAGGTGAGAAGGTCCCAGCTTCTTCTTGTCTTTGTCTGCGTGTGAAACAATAGCTTGCTTTTTTTCCACTCCCTATCATTCTGTCATCCGCCTTTCTGTCAACCAATCGGAGGATGTAAACAAGAAAAATCTCGCTCGCTCACAGAACACAGAATGCCACAGAACGCTGAATGTGGCGAATTCTCCCAGACGGCAGCGCCGGGCTGGCTCTCGGCGACGGGGCTGAGCTTTAAGCACAGGATGTGGGAGAGAGAGAGGCCTTTCGCCCAGTTTGTTGTTCTTGGAGAGCCTCCGTCTCAAACTTTATTGTTCCACTCCAGTTCAGGACGGATATGCCAGTCAATGCAAACCCCTTTCTGTCGCTGCCTCCATTATATTATATATATTATTTACAATTCAATCACAGAGAATATAATTGTCCTCATATGTTGTAAAATGTGTTGTGCAGGTATTAGGCCTGCCTTTTGTGAACACCGGAAAAGCAAATGACGGAAGAAAGGCAGAGAGAGAGAGAGAGAGAGACAGAGAGAGACAGAGAGACAGAGAGAGAGAGCGAGAGAGAGAGGGAGAGAGGGCGAGAGACAGAGAGAGAGAAAGCCCGTCTGACTTGTGTTGGGCCTTGTCTGGCAGTGTGCCCGTACCATCCTGCCTCTCTGGTCTTGTGAGCTAATGGGGCGCAGAGGCGGCCATTTCACCGCCATGCCGAGGACCCCCCCAGGTTCAACCGTGCGTGGGATCCACACGGAAACCACAAGGAAACAGAAAAACCCAGTGGAGACTGCTAAAGAGGGAAAGAGGATGGGATCCTCCGGGCCGGGCATCTGCAGGTGTAAACTATACTCGGGCAGAAAGGATACCGTCGGGTACAGGGGGACGGGTGGGGTCTGCCCCACACAGCGTCAGGCCAATGGGAGGAGGAGCCGGAGGGTATTAATCGGTGTGTCCTGTCCATTGGGAGACTTAGACTTCTTTAACCCTTTAAGGTGTGAGATCACAGATTATGTGATTAGAATGTTCTTAACTGAACATTCTAATGCTGATGTAACAATCACTACTGGTAATGGAGGCCTGTCACATAGAACTAGAACTGTCGTTACCAATGGTTACAGGGACGCGCCGCCATGTTGGAGGTCCAACCCTAACAGAGACGCTTAACGTTACCACTGAACTCGTAGTGTTCGCTACTCCATGAAACGAGTTTCATGCTAACGCTACTATGATTGCTGTCCTACAATGACGAACTTCTGCACTGCGTACTGATGTGCGAATAAAACTGGGAAAAGGCGAAAATGTCCTTTTACATGATAATTTGAGGACTCACCATAGTAGCTAAACCACCAGGCAGGGTGAACGAACTCAATTTTACGACCGAAAGAAGAGACTGGTGGTTGAAAGCAGTGAGGAGTGAGCAGGGTTTAGACAGCATAGGCTCGGATCATTAATGGTAAATTACGCTTTATGAACAAATTATAAAGTTAGCCAGTTAATATATACATAACTAGCTGGCCTAATGTACATCTATGTACATTATCTTAATGTTAGAAAGTTAAAAGTGAATTAATCGCTTGGTTTAGCTAACGTTAGTAGCTATATCATTTGTGTGAACGACTGCTACGCCTGCGAAACATTAATGTTAACCTAATGCGATACGTCAAGCATATTGTGAACATCAAAACAGTGTTCATTTGAACTATTATTACATTGCTAGGGGTGCTACATTGTACGATGTCTCACAAATAGATTGGATAAACTGTAAACATTAGCTACCTGTGCTGGCCAGGCAGGGTTCGAGCAATATGAGAGAATCCAGAAGAGGGCGAAAATAAAATGTAACGTTACGATAGTAAGCACCAAATAACAATGTATTTGAAAGTAATAATTAAAGTAACGGTAAATGTACTTTATGTGTAGAACTGATTTGCCTTTTATGGTGTCTACAACTGAAGTTCCCTATCGGGAAAAAAAGTTATTATATTCTATCCATCGAGCTAAAATGTTTTATTGCTGAAGTAGGCTACTGTAGCCTACCTAACATGTAACGTATCGCTTTGCTCCCATATTAACTGCACAAGCACTTTACTTACCAAGGTGGTATACTACAAAGCAGGATTACTGAATTAGTACTAGCTGGATAACTCAATAAAACACAGAACAGCTCTTTCTACTTCAGCCCATGCATGTTCCAGATTTGGGAGGGTTCCGGGGTTTACTCTGTAATTAATCTTACTTCGTACGTATACCCCCGTGATACTCCTTATAATATTTGTTTATGTTGGTATTATTAGAATAGAATATAATAACTTTTATTTCCCGCCAGGGAACTTCAGTTGTAGCCCCAGCAACAACAAAAAAGACATAGACAGTGGGACCCACAACACACAAACAAACATATCAAACAAAGATATCCAACAGAATCATTACATCAATCAAGTGAATGAAAGTGCAATACAGCCATGATTAAAAATGGCCCCCGCTGTCCCGAGATGTCCAGTGTCACCAAGCAGTCCAACGCACAAACTCCACATCCACGAATTTCCTCCATACATGCAGTGCCGCGGTCTCTGTACACCGCCAAACTGAGAAATTGTTTCGTTATGTTGTGCACTGTATATTTTGTATATTGCTGAGCTACCTGTAAGCATTGCGTAAAGCAAATTCCGATGATGGCAATAAAGGGAAATTAAGCAACCTCCCGATTAAATGTGATAGCCTATTAGTTTGGTTTGCATAACGTTATGGAACACCAGCATTTGGTCTTCCAGTAAGGCGGTTTGCGTAAAAAGTGGGCGTGTCTGGCCAAATTGTGACGTAGGTGACAGGCCTCCATTGAAAGCAGTGGAGTTTTTGAACACCGACTTAGAATTTAGCAAAACACATTCCAAAAAGCCTGCTCTTCAGAGGGTTGAAACCTCATTGGAGGAGTTAAAGTTATCACCCTGTTATCAGCTGAGACAGAGTAGGTCCTGGCTCCTCGATCGCCGCGTCACGACCGGAGGTGATCAGCGCGAATCAGTCAGACACCTCGGGGTCTGAGTCCGGCAAATTAGCCGCGTGCTCTTTCAAGGTCTTATCTGCAGGGCTGAAGATAACCCAACCTGCTCATAACTGGGTTATACTCCTTTGTGCTCATGCTGCGGACGTGGTAATCCAGTAAGCCCAGTATTACTGTAATACCTCTGGCAAAGCAACCTAATGCCACAGAGCTTCCCAAAGCACCTACCGTACGCGCGACTTTATACAGACGACCCCTCACGATTACCCAGCATCCCACCTGTCTCAAAACGAGGCACACCTCCGCTGTGTGACTGTCAGCGAGAGCGTACAGTTATACCACGGCTCTATCCCAGAGGTGAACCGTGCCCAGGAACGTCTTAACCATGTTCCTTTTGACATCTGAGCGAGTCAGTTCTGATTCGAGGCATGGTTAAAAAGAGCATTCATTGGCGTGTAGCTTAAAATATGAGAATCGGTTGGTGCATACTTTTTTTTACCAACCCTGATGCTCTGTGTTTCCTTAAAGAGGCAGTCCAGGCTTTATTACAAAATGTGATTGGAACTATTTTATAAAAAATTTTTAATGTTAAAAAGGAACGCTTATAAAGCGGAAAGGCAAGCGGCAAGGCCGATGAGCGAAGCGTCTGGACGTTGGGACCGTCGCAGTAAATAAAAATGTCAAGAGCTTAAAATACGAGGCTAACAGCTTTTCATTTTTCCCCTGTAAAGGGGGAGAGAGGGGGGGAGAGGGGGGGGAGGTTAGTGGGGTTTAATGCACCACTTTGTGAAAGTCAGACATGGGGAGGGATTCTCACAGCCTGCGTACCGCGGACAGGGGGCACAGCCGCTATAAAAACCCAAATCATATCACTTAGCGGCGGAGTGCAGATAACGCCGTGTTTGAACTCGCAAGCATAAATTATACATTGTAAACAGAGCTGTGGGACACCAGGCACCCGAACGGAGGAGGGGGATCATTTAAATTATGACAGAGGGTCGTTTTTCTCCTCCCTCTCTCCCTCCCTCCGTCTCCCTTTTTTTCTGCAACGGTTTTGTTATGCGTCCTGATTAACTTTTAAAGCCCTTTTCTGTAATGTTTTATTAAGCTCACTTGACATTGTGATAATGTACGCAGACGGCCGGGGATTGTTTCCTGTGACATGTCGGAGAGGAAGAAAAGGCGCTGTGCCTCGGCTAAGCTCCGCGCTTTGTGTTAGTCAAACACGGCATGCTGATGAAGGTATTAAAAAAAAAAAAGCCTGTAGTTCCACGCGCCCGGTCTGACATGGCTCACACACGCATATACTCGCACACATGTACACGTACGTGCGCCGTGTACACACAAACGCAGACACACACACATACACGTACAAACATACAGACACATACGCGCGCGCAGGGTCGCTCTGTCGAGACCCGCGTTTCAAACGTGTCGGGGCGCACAAGCAAGACAGCGTTTCCCGGGGCAACATTAAAACATTATTTGATCAGTTTGGTCTGCTGCAGGGCAAAAGTTTTTTCCCCCCTCTTTTTCTTATTTATTTGTTTATTCTTCTACTTATTTATTTACTCTTGCCCTTCTGACAAGTGAGAGCGTATCGATCATCCTATTCTATTCGCCGTCCTCAGGCCCCAGCGCACCTCGGGAGTCGATAGAGGCGGATTGAAAGGGGGAGTGCGTCCTCTGCCCCCCCTCAAACCCCCCCCGCTTGTTGTTGCTCCCTCCTCAGATCCCTGATACAATTTTGATTAATGGCGAAGCGCTGGAGGGTCAAAGAGAGCCAGTGTGCTTGTCGGGTGTCAGCTGATGCTGTCAGATAAAGGTCTTAAGCTTGGGGATGGGGGGGGGGGGCAGAGGTGGTGGGGCGCTGGGGGCTTCGCCTGAGTCTAGAGTCCGAGGTGGGCGGACAGGGATACCACCACCCCCACCCCCCTTGGAGACGCGGGGGCTGGCGTGTTGGGGAGGGCGAGTCCGTGGCGGGGCACTGACCTTCCCCAGGTCTGTTGGCCCCCAGTGGCTCGGGAGCCCCCGTGTTGGCTCCTCCGCTGGTCCCTCGCTCGGTTTGAGAGGTGAATAGAGTGGAGGAGAGGAGAGGAGAGGTGAGAGAGGAGAGTGGCGGAGAGGAGTGACGAGGAGAGGAGAGCAGCAGCTCTAGCGCTCTGGAGAGAGACAGCCCTGATAATTATTCTCTTTCTGACTCACATTCCATGAAAAATGCATACATGGAGGATGAAGTCACTTATCAAAAGGTTAACTCTTGCGACGTTTTTTTGTATTTTTTGTTTACGCTACAAAGGCGTCCTTTCAGAATGCTCTTTAGGGTTTTTTTCTTCGTTTGTTTTGATTTTTTCTCTTCTTTGCTCTTGGCCCTTTCCTAACCTCTTCCTATTTTTTCTTTCCTGAAGTAAACTTTCGTTCAGAAGACGGCCAGCTGTCGCTTTTATTTTTTTCTTGAGGGGTGATTGTTTTTTCCGCAACGCCGTCGGCTATCTCTCGGGCCACCTGTTAGGACCCGAAACTGACATCTTTATCAGGGCTTTGCTACGATTTCTCTGAAACGGTTCTTTGAAACCGCCTTTTGATTTAGTCATTCACCCTTGAGCGCGGTCCAAGTCCTGTCTGTTGCTATTATCCCAGCACGGGCGTGTTGAGTCCTGTCTGTTGCTATTATCCCAGCGCGGGCGTGTTGAGTCCTGTCTGTTGCTATTATCCCAGCGCGGGCGTGTTGAGTCCTGTCTGTTGCTATTATCCCAACGCGGGCGTGTTGAGTCCTGTCTGTTGCTATTATCCCAGCGCGGGCGTGTTGAGTCCTGTCTGTTGCTGTTATCCCAGCGCGGGCGTGTTGAGTCCTGTCTGTTGCTATTATCCCAGCGCGGGCGTGTTGAGTCCTGTCTGTTGCTGTTATCCCAGCGCGGCGTGTTGAGTCCTGTCTGTTGCTATTATCCCAGCGCGGGCGTGTTGAGTCCTGTCTGTTGCTATTATCCCAGCGCGGGCGTGGTGAGTCCTGTCGTGTGTTGAGTCCTGTCTGTTGCTATTATCCCAGCACGGGCGTGTTGAGTCCTGTCTGTTGCTATTATCCCAACGCGGGCGTGTTGAGTCCTGTCTGTTGCTATTATCCCAGTGCGGGCGTGTTGAGTTGCTATTATCCCAGCGCGGGCGTGTTGAGTCCTGTCTGTTGCTATTATCCCAGCGCGGGCGTGTTGAGTCCTGTCTGTTGCTATTATCCCAGCGTGGGCGTGTTGAGTCCTGTCTGTTGCTATTATCCCAACGCGGGCGTGTTGAGTCCTGTCTGTTGCTATTATCCCAGCGCGGGCGTGTTGAGTCCTGTCTGTTGCTGTTATCCCAGCGCGGGCGTGTTGAGTCCTGTCTGTTGCTATTATCCCAGCGCGGGCGTGTTGAGTCCTGTCTGTTGCTGTTATCCCAGCGCGGGCGTGTTGAGTCCTGTCTGTTGCTGTTATCCCAGCACGGGTGTGTTGAGGGCACTTTTGGACACTGCAAGCGGAGATGTGCGGTTAGGGTGGGGCCCCTCCGCATCCCGCCGTGATTTCCTATCTCATGCCATTTCCCGTAAACCGCAATGGCCTCGTTCTGGAGTGTAGCGGAAGCAGAGCCTCAGTCAGAGACTTCATTCCGCACTGCAGTCCAGAGACCAGCAGTGTTTTTATCTCCTAGTTTAAAATCCCCTTTCAGTCAAGGATTTACTGTAGAGGCTGGACAATGTATCCGCGCTGATGTATTCAAGAGACATAGCACAGCTCACAAAAGCCACTGCTGTTCTAATTGTGATAAATAAAGCTCTCCTCTGAACACACATACATACGCACACACACGCACACACACATGTACACACGCATGCACACACACGCACACCTTACAATATGTCATATAATACAATGCAAGTGTGAGAGAGTGAGTTATCTGCCTCTCTCTCCATCGCTCTCTCTCCCTCGTCGCTTTCTCAGCACTCATCCCTCCGGCTCTATCCAGACAGGCTGAGGAGGTTGTAAAGATAGACTCGGGGTGAGAGAGGAGTTTGTGCACACAGCTCTCCCTCTCCGTGGCCTGTGTCTGACGCCCTGCTGCCGCGGGGTCAAACCCAGGTCATCCATGCTTACTGACAGTTTCCCTGGACATACCGTGCGCATATACACCAAGAACATATGCACACCCACACACCACACACGCATGTACACAAAGTTAGACGCGTACAAGCATGCACTCAAACTGACACAAATACACACACACACACACACACACACACACACACACACACACACACACACACACACACATAAGTACCCGTAAACAGCACACACTTGGCGACTCAAAAACACATACTGAACAAATACAGTATCACACACTCGCTCTCACTGTATACAGGCGGATGCACACAAACACAAACACACTCTTGTGGGTACACGCGCACTGACACGTGCTCTCTCTCTCTGTATCTCTCTTTCTCTCCCCTGTCCCTGATGGGCTCTGACTGTGTCCCTGCAGGTGCGGGGATGTTGGTACCCCAGCTGTGCGCCCGGGCGGCACAGGGTCGACACACACGCGTTTACCGTCCCCGAGTCCGTCAGACCTTAACACGCCCGGGCCTCGCCCGCGGCCCGCAGCCCGCGTGCTCCCGCTCTCCATTTAAACACCTTTCAATCTCCCGCTTCTCTGCCCCCCAGCCCTGCACCTGCCACAGCCAATCAGCAGAAGGGGTCATGACCCCACCACCCGGTCAGCGTGGTCAGCCTTCGGAACCGCGTTCGTTTTAGCGCCGTACCGCCACCCCACGCGCACGCAGACAAACGGGGGAAGTCGGTGTTACTGCGAGCGGCTTTTCCAGCGCCTGCCTGCCCTCTGACGCAGGTCCAGGACGCCGGCGAGGAAGCCTCCCTACCACCGATCGCTCCTCCCCGTCAAATCCAGCCGCCTCCACTTGACCGCGGAGTTTCCGTCGCCTCCGCCCCTGCATATACAACAGCGCCGCTCTTTTGAAGGCGCGTCGCCCAGACCAGTGTAATAACACTCATGTTTGATGTGAGCGTGAGCCTGTGTGTGTGTGTGTGTGTATGTGTGTGTGTGTGTCCGTGCGTGCCTAGGTACATGTGAGTGTTAGCATGTTTCCGTTAAGCAGTCACGCTCCATATTTGTATGTAATAGATATGCGCTCCTCTGTTACGTCCTCTTGTTCTTATCGGTGAGATAGAGTTCTGCCTGTCATGTCAGCCGCACACACACACACACACACGTGCGCACGTACACTTGCAGAGGTTATCCCCTCCTCCCGGTGAGTGTGTGTGACCCCATTAGCACATTCCCAGATAGGGCTGGGGGGTCTTATCTACCCCGACTCATTAATTACACTTTGTTCCCCTAAGTGATCTATTTCTGAGACGCCCCCCGCCCCCCCGACACCCCCTCACAGTCCACTCCAAGGCTATCTCCTGTGATAAAGCTGTAACATGTAGGTCAGGCTGTCGTCTTTACCGTGTGCGTTATGGCGTCCTCGTGAACGTCGAGGTCAGTTTGAAAATGGCTTCTAATTGCAGGGAAACTGGCAAGGGCCCTCCCCCTCCTCTTCAGACAAGACAGCCCACTCACACGCCCACCCCCCAAGAGTAAACGCAGGTCTCCGGACCTGATAGCAGTGTGCTTTTTCATAACGTTGAGCTGGTGGAGTAGCTGAATTGTCTGTAGCATGGTGTAGCGGCTTGTAAAAGGGTGTAGCGGCTTGTAAATGGGTGTAGAGGCTTTTGAAAGGGTGGGGTTTATCAGCTTGGGCTGGCTGGCCTGTCGGGTCAAACAAAACACTTTTGCTGTTCCGCTTCAGTCTCCCACTGTGCTTAGAGACTTCCTGAATTATTATTATTATTAGTATTAGTATTGTTATTAATAATAATAACAATGATAATAATTTAGAATATGCCAATATATTGAGATGAAATATAAGGTATTGGAACACCATATATGGGCAGATATTTACAGTACTGTGAAATATATTTGTCATATTTTCAAAGAAAGCTCAGTATATTGCAGTCCGTTGTATTTCAGTAAAGGATCATTATCATTACTGCTGTTATTGCTATTATTGCTGTTAATGTAATGCCAATTATGGGAGTTAGAAAGACAGTAATTAGCAGTAGCCATGGCTGGCAGCCATCTGCACGGACTGTGACGGACAGCTAGAACGCTGGGGTTTGTGTTATGATGGCACGCACGTGGGTGTGTGGGAAATGGAACTGGCCGTGGCGGTAACGGGACTCTCCTTTAAGCGGCCGGCGGGGCCCGGCCTCCTGCGAACGACAGTCTTTTAAGCACGAGGAGATTTTCTTCCTTAATTAAAGTGCTCAGACTCCCTCTCAAAGCGAGATGCAGTGTTTGCGCCAGTAAGACTGGCAAGCAGAACAGCTCATTTTGTAATGTCCGTTAGCACTCAAACTGGGCTTGAATAGTCTTGGTACGCACGCTTTTTAGCGTGACCGCGATTTCCGCCACAGATTGACGAGGCCCGTAAATCTAGCACGGCCGGTCCCAGGTGTGTTCCAGCCAGTCTGTGTTCAGACCAGACCCAATGCGTGCACACACACTCACTCACACTCTCACTCTCACACACACACACACACACACTAATTTTGTATTTTTTATTTTTTAAAAGCTGCCTTCTCTCACCTCACTGCCAAAGCTTTTTGTATCGTAAGCTTTCAGAGGGAAAACAATGATAGTTATGAAAATAGAATTAGGTTTCAAAATAAATGCAGGCCCTTCACTGCGGGTTTCGGTTTTTATTATTTTTAATTTTTTTGTGCATGCCAGGTTCTGAGACGTTCAAAGTTGTAGCTTCAGAAGAGTTTCATCTCAAATGTTTTGTCACATTAAATACAGTGGGACCCATCCTGCACGATGAAATCGCACTGCATTAATACTTTGTAGCAGATGTGCGGCCCTATGCGTGCTAATGCAGCATACGATTCACCGTAAAAGTACAGGTGTGGCTTTCCTCATTAAAGCTTGCTGTGGGCTAATGACGCAAATATTTTGTGCATGACTCGTAAACTTGTGTTCAAGCTTTATAGTTCTATTTTAAATCTCCATATGTACATGTTGCAGGTTATTAGTTTACCTGAACGCACACACACACACTGTCTAAGGCTGTCCTAAATACAGGGTCTGTTTTCGGCTGTTTTTGCACCTCCTCTCTTGGGCTCCACTGTTGGCACAGAAACTCGAGCAACAGGGCCTGTTGTTTGCTTCTGCGAAGAAGGTTGGCACATTGGGGACCCTTTTTTTTTTTTTTTTACAAAAAAGAAAACCAAAAACGGTATCGTTCCGAAGCGGTGGAATATTGGCCGCAATGGGGCCGGTCCACGATGGCGCCCCTAGACGCCGTCTCCTGAGGAAGTCCGGGCGGCCGCTTCTCTGGGAGACTCGAGGGAGCGGAAATAGTGCTTTCCGTCCCCTCGGCCCACGCTCCACGCAGCCCCTCCCCCTATGGCCGCCAGGTATCCGATGTGTCGGGCGCTGGGAAGACGGCCGCCGTCCCCGGAGTGTCAGGCACCACCTGATCTACCCCCGGCTCCCTTTCTCTCTCTCACCGTCTTATTATTTGCTGTGTTCTCTGTCTCTCTCTCTCTTGGGTTCTGTGTGAAAGGAAGCCGTATTGTTGCTCCCGGTCCCTAACCGCCACCCACCACCCCCACCCGCGTTCAGGCGGGACCCTTTTCTCTTTCTGTTCTCTTTTTCACGTTTGTGTCCACTCTCTTCCCCTGACTGCAGTCTTATTCCCCTGTCCCTCCGTCTGGAGCTGTTGAGAGAGAGAGAGAGAGCGAGAGAGAGAGTGGAGAAATGTGGGGCTGTGGAGCAAGAGAGAGCAGAGAGATAGAGAGGTGTGAGAGAGTGAGAGAGTGAGAGAGAGGGAGAGGGAGAAATGAGGGGTGCTCTCTCCAGGAGTAGCAGTGATTCATGTGTAAATGGGTTTTTATTGTGGGCCCTGTGGAGAGTACACGCACAGATAAGAGGCACGGGGGTCAGGGCTCGGTGCAGGTCTGGTTCTCCTGTGGCCTCAAAGACAGCCTTGTCACTGATCATCAGATAGGACAGGGGCGAACACACGCGTGCGCGCTCATACACAGCACGTGCACACATCTGCAGACACACACACACACACACACACACACATACACTCAGATGCATTAGTCCACACATACATGCATTCGTACACACACATGCATTAATACGAGCACACACATTACACACATATGTATTAGTACACACACACACACACACACACACACATTAGTCCACACACATAATGCATTACACGCATACAGACACGCACACACACCGACACACATACATAACTTCAATTTCTTGATTCACATTGCTATTCATACTCGTATAGATTTGTCCTTCAAACAGAGAGCCGACAGCGTGTTTCCAGCTGCGGTTGTGCTAATGTTAGTTTTTTTAGTTTGTTTTCTTTTGTTGTTTTTAGCTTTTAAAGACATTCACTGTTTCTGCTTTCAGGGAACAGGAGGTGGGAAAACCTGTCGCTTCCAAACAGGCTTTACTTTTTTTAAATTGTCGTCAGCTTACGCGAGGCTGAAGGTAATGATGCGGTAAAGTACGGAACGTGCCGGAACACGCGGGAATTGAGTCCTGGTAGGAGGGGGGGGGGCAGCGGCGCCTCATTGTTTTCGCCATTTTGTCTCACCCCCAGAATCCCGGAAGACTCAGGTGTCTGAATTAGCAGGTACTTAAACAGGCAAAGGCATTTTTTGCACTTTGTAATGTGACAACGGCGTGCCTCATTATGAATATGCCATAGCAGTAATGATCTCTGAGCAGCCCGAGGGGCCTGTCTTCTGCAAGCCCCGCTTTGTGCCTCCTCTCATTGGTCGTCTGCTCCTTCACTCAATTTCAGTGTGGGTGGGGCCTGCCACCTGAGCGCTGTGCCACTCTGACCTTCATTTTGAGTATGGCATTTATGCAAGCATTGCATCTTTCAAAAAGTAATATTAGCCCTTTTTGTTTGTGTTAACAACTGCGGCCGTTAAATTTAAGGTGCCGTGTAAGCGAAGCAAAAGTAATAGTTTGGTTAAATGTGCCGTTCAAAGTTAAAGGGATCATTCACTTTCTGGGTTTTTTAAAAATATATTATTTCAGCTTCAGGGTATGTTTTCAAATGGCCCAGACAGTTTTTGCGTGTGATGAAGGATATTTTAGATATTTACTGAAGTTTCTAAACTTCTTTCTAGAGAAGAAAGAAAACACACTTCAAGTTGAGCCTCTGGAGATGTGGCATTGCTTCACGAGCTGCTGAGAGAGTTTACAGCTTTAGATCACACTGAACGCCCCTGTACCTGCCACTGTAAGTCCAGCAGGTCATCAGAAACTTCTACAAATATCCAAAATATAACCCTTCATTGCACACTAAACTAGCTGGACCGACCAAAAAACTTGTAAAAACAGAAATGATATATATTTTTTAAAAACCCAGAAAGTGAACTATGGCTTGAAGGGGAATCCACCATAGCGGTTAGATTGTACCACCCCCGGAGCCTCCTGTAGACCGGTAGAGCGATAGTCTGAATGTATGTTTCATTTGTTCCTCTAACAAATGACTTTTTAAACCCCAGCACATATGACTCTTCATTTTTTTTTAAGATGGTGTGGGCGGTGACTTCTCTCTGTGATTAGGATGAGCACATATAGGTCAGCATTCCCATACCAGTGATATCCAGCTACCCAGTGTTGCTTTGTCTACACCTGTGTCTTCTTCCTTCTCTGTCTTTCTCTTCCTCTATCTCTCGCATTCAAATTCAAATGCGCTTTATGGTCATGACCACAGCATAGTGTTGCCAACAATAGCATCAACAACTATATGAACAATAATCATGTAATAGGGTGCTTGGACCCTCATTTTTGGGGTCTGTCTCTCTCTGTACTTCCGTTTACGGGTATATCCCAGCTTGTTGATTATCATATTATGTATGTGCATCAGCAGTGTGTTTGCACATTTGTCTTTTCTTGCGTGCTTGCCTGCATTTGTGTGAGTGCACGTGTGTGTGTGTATGTGTTTGTCGGAGGCCGCTATCGCCAACGTAGCGGACGAAGGTGCGTTTGTCTGGCGTGGGCGGTTTGTCACGAGCCTTGTCGTGACTTGGACCTGAACGCAGCCTGGTTTGGAGGCCCGCTCCTCACTAGCGGAGAGCTCTTTGTCAGACAGACGGGTATAAAACAGAACCCCCCCCCCCCCCCCCCTCTATTCACAAGGAACAGACAAACAAAAACACGTCCGCCGAGCTAGCAGGCTCAGAGTGTTTACCATTTAAATCCTGACCAATGACGAGCCGGATCAAACAAAGGCCCTTGAGCTGCCGGGAATGAGGTTGCTGTTTACAGTGATAGTCTTTTACACTGTCCTGTTCCCCATCCATCTCCATGCAAATATGGCCCCCGAGTCTCAGGGAACATTTCAATGAAACGCGTACGAGATGAGGGTCTGTTTGTTTGAATCTGCTCGCCCTCCCCTCCTCTCAAAAATCAGTTGAGCAATTGTAGGTGTCTCTCCAAAATGGCTTTTCACATTAATTGTTGTGTTCAGGGTTGAATCCTGTGAGGTTCAGTTTGAGAAATATTGCTTCTTTGCTCCTTGCGATTTCATAACATTTCATAACTTGGCATTTCTAAAATGATGTACTGGCAATCTCAGTCAGGGAAATGTAGTTCTTCAGAGAAATTATGAAGAAATTTTTATTTTTTGCTGTCAGAAAACATCTTTGAATAGACCTAATCATTGTGTATGAAGGGTTAGCTTCACATTTTTAAACCTTGAGAAAGGCGTCTGACTTTCATTCGTTTCTGTGGATCATTTTTTTTTCAAGTCTGTTTCACTTTTATTTTTTGTCGTTCTGTTTTTTAATGGCCAACTTCTCATGTAGACTACATCGTTGTATAAGCAAATAAAATGTTTTGTAATTGAATGACATGTAAATAAGGCACTACTAAATAGAATTACCTTGAGTAAAAATCGGCATAGGGTGTTTGTGGACAACAAAAGTGCGATCTCCCGAGTCAGGCTTCTTCAAAAACCTTTCATACAAAAAAAAAAAAAAAAAAAAGCCTTTCATGTATTTCATATTAGCAGAATTTATCACGGCTTCAAAAAATATATATACAAAAAAAAAAACCAGCACAGTGAATTGGCAGCCGTCATGTCGGTTAAGTGCATGATTGGCCTATTTAGCAATGAGTGCTTCAGCATTCAGGGGGAATGTACACAGATGTAATTTGTGTCATTGAATTCCTCATTTATTGGGTTTAAACATGAAAACAGCCTGCACAAACACAGCGCGCCCGTCTCGCAGTGAAAGAAATGCGTCTCTTAAGAAAACTGCAGCAGACCAACCTGAAGCCCAAACAAATGTTTTTTGTTCTGATCCCAAGTTAAAAACAATCAAAGGAACGTCTTAAAAGCTTTGCGCTGACCTGGAGGAGCTGACATCGAGACGCATTGCGTAGTAGGTGCCTATTTCAGGTCCCATTTTACCCAAGGGACTTTAGAGGGCAGACACTCGTATCACATGACTATAGCTGTCCTTGGTCTCATGCTATCCCATAAAGACTTCTAAAGAGGCTCATAAAAGTGTGGTTCCTTTTAGCAATCAAGGCCGGTCTTTTACTTAAAAATTACACTTTCTTACCAGCCGGAGGTCTCTTTGATATACACCATAGTTTAATATACTTAATTGTTTTATTTGTTTGTTTGTTTTTTGATGATTTTCATAATGTGAAAAGTATAGTGATGATTTCAACAAGTCAACGTTCTCTTCCAATTTATGTGGAAATATAAAGTCCCCTCTACAGAGCCCGAGGCCTCTTTCAGCTTTCTGATTTATATCTATGTGTAATGAGTTTTGAATTTTATATATATGTAATGAGTTTTGAGTTTTATAGATATGTAATGAGTTTTGCCTCGTTGTTTTTCTCAACACAACCAGAAATAATAAATAAAGTAATTAAATACTGTATGTGGGGGGAAAGATCCCAGTTACCAGGAGTAATTAAACATGAATGGCATTATGGTGGTATCGTCAACTTTGAGTGTGTGTGTGTGCGTGTGCGTGCGTGTGCGTGCGTGTGCGTGTGTGTGTGTGTGTGTGTGTGTGTGTGAGAGAGAGAGAGAGAGAGAGAGAGAGAGAGAGAGAGAGAGAGAGAGAGAGAGAGAGAGAGAGAGAGAGAGAGAGAGAGAGAGAATTCTGCATGAACCTGATTCATTTTCACAGTGCGGCTCATGTTCTCAGACAACAGATGCAGTGGCCATTTCATAGCATTGCCCTTTGGGGTTTGTATTGTAAGACAGGTAAGGTCTTATCCTGTGAGCAAAGCCACCTCCAGCTCACTGGGCGAGAAAGTCCTGATTTGTTCAGTGAGCCAAAGGCAGCTTTATGTATGCTGTTAGGAGGAAGTGCGTTAGCACCGTGCGCCAACGGCCCCAGACACCTGTCCTGGCCTTGTTTATCCACAGTTGACACCTCCCGTTTTAGACACCATTTAGTGACAAGGCAAAAAATAAATGTACAAATACGGGGGGTAGGATTCCTTCGACTACTTTCTCCCTCTCTCTCGCTCTCTTTCTCTCACAAGCCTATTATTGGGAGAGAAACAGTCTATAGGCGGGAAATCAGAAACCTCGTGTCTCAACAAGCAACACTTGTGTCCGCTGCCTTTGTGGGATATTCACTTTCCATTCGTTATATGTCACTGCTGCTGTTTGTTTGCAAGATTGTTCCAATGTTTACAATTTATTTATTTTAAAAGAAAAAGTCAACCAATTAATGAAAAGTGCTTGAATGTTAAAATATGCATTTATTTTTTATATGCATCAGTATTATTAGGCAGTGTTTATATGTGGAAACAATGTTTGTAGAATTGTGTCGGATTTAAGTGGCATATGCTTCCAGTGTTTAAAATTTGATTTAATGTTAAGAAGTCCCCAAAATATATAATATTTATTTTGATTCATTTTAATACAATATATTTTAGCAATCAATGCTTCAGCAAACCTGTGGCAATTCATTCCTCCAATAATGTAATTATGAATTATGAAAAAAAAAAAAGTTCAATTCAAATAATATAGGCCATTAGTACACAAGCAATTAAGTAGCAGGGTTTTAAATAATGTACCACAGATGGAAACTAATTATAACAAGCGTGCTTTGATTTTTTTTTCCTGTTCCTTTTTTTCCCTTTTGCAAGTGTTTCTCGGGGCGTCACTTTGAGTTTTCATTCACCTTGTATTTGTTTTGAAATCTGTTACAATCAGAAGATTAACATTCGTTAGAGCACACTGCTGTTTGGTCTGGGGACATTTTTTTAAAACATGGCCCACAGCTATGACAAGATTCCTCTAACACCAAACCTGGAAGTTCTGCTCCCTCACCTCACCACGCACATGAATAATAATAATAGTAATAACTATTATAATAATAACAAAAAATTATAATATAGGAGTGGTGTGGGTAGGGGTTTGGCTTTTAAGAGTGCAAGTGACTCAGAGATCAAACGGCCACTTTATTATCCTGAGAAAGATCCAGTGGATTTGACAGGCAGGCGAGGATAAGTACGTTGGATCAAATGGGGGCTGCATTTTGTTTCCTCCGTCACCAGGAAAAATAACCGGGGGAAACAAAGAACAGACAATGGCCAATAAAAACGCCCAGACAGTGAGTGGCTGTGACCAGTCAGCGGAGGAGTGCGTACGCGCTACGCGGCGGGCGAAACGTGGCCGGTCTCGAGCCGCTGTGGTTTCCTAGTCTGGCCGCCGGCTTCAAAGCCGGGGTGGGAGGGGAGTTGGGGGGTCAGCCACTATAATCCACTCAGGGTTCTGCAAGGGTCAGCGCTTGGCCTCATGCATGTGTAGTTTTTGTTTGTTTGTTTGTTTGACCCCTTCCCCCACCCCCTCGTCCGGCTGTGTAGAAGAGGTGTTCCTTGGCATTTGTGGGCATGGGGTGTTATGAATGCTGGGATGTTATGAATGCTGCGCTGTTTGTGAGAGCTAGGGCAGTATAGAAAAAGGACACCCACCTCTGAGTAACCGGACCACCTGGAAGCAATACACAAGCCAGACCGCAGTTTACAGCATTGCTTTTATTTGACTATTGCTTTTCAAATACACTTGAACTCCTGGAAAATGCAGCAAGACAAAATGACTTAGAAAAAGCCTTTTAAAAGAATAATGACTGTAGTCTTCTCCAAATCAATCTCTTTAAAATATTTTTCTTTAATGTCACTAGAATAAGTGTAGTTTAATAAAACAGATATACATGGCAGCCATATATTTTTTGCACATATTGTGTACACTGTACAAATATATGTATACATGAAACCAAAGGTCATCAAATTAAATTCATACAAACTCTTAATACGCTTTGCTCTACAGACTTGTACAATGAATAGCACGTGAAATTGTAGTCTTACCCATAAAAGTAAACAAAAACTGTGAGAGGAAGAACTGTCATCTTTTTTTGTTGCATTTCGCAATTATATTTGAATTACTGATATATTGCATAAATTAGAACACAGGACTGGGCAGTCATATCAAATAAAAATGTTTGATAAAAGACAGACCTTTGAGACAAGTGGAATCCTCTGGTTGGTTGAGAGGGAGAAGCCTTTCCTGGAATTTATCTGAAATAAAAATTACTTTTCACTCGAAGATGTTTAATCAATTCACAGACCTTTTAAGGACATCCTGTAGATTTGTAGAATAAATGAGCACTACAGTGTACCGATGCTGTCTCTACATCGTTTTGGATAAGGGCAACTGACAAATAAATATATTATAAATTAAATTAACGATTTATTTTTTTCTGTTTATCTCGATTGACACTTAGTTCTGTATAGCTGTGTATATCACTTATTATTTTTGCTATTTTCAAAACTAATGACCCTCTAGAGTCAGAACATTAAAGTGGATATAAATCATGTGCAATAATAATGTCAAAAGTAATGCCAGGAAAGTAATAAAAATGTGCAGCATATTTGCGTCAGTATTGTTACATAAATAAATGAGCGCGCCGGGATGATTGGGTGAGAAGAGAAGCCTGTTTGAGACGCAGGGCAGCTTTCCCCCCTGGGGTCAGTCGGAGGGGTTCCCCAGTACAGCAGGTGAATATCTAGGGCCGCCATTGATCTTTTTATTATATTTATCATCGTGCTCCTACATGGGAGAATAAAAATAACTGAAAAAACATTGGAATCAGAAATGCTTCCCCCCCCTTCAAATAAATTATGAATGAGAGAAGGGCGGAGGCCATGCCTGGCCATGTTCCACCGAGACCCCAGCGCAGGTGAACGCCATTTCTGTGTGTGTGTGTGTGTGTGTGTGTGTGTGGGGTGTGGGGGGGGGGCGGTGTGTTTATTAACTCCATGATTGCCAGGTTTGATAAACTTGACCCAAGGCACCGATCACCCTGTTGTCCATTAAACCTAAACGGCACGTTCCATCCGCCCCGGTCCCCTTCACCTCTGGCTGCCCTGGGGGGGTCAATCTAATAAACACGGGGTCAAGGCTACAGACACCTGAGTACGGACGATGGGCGGAGCCAGAAAGGTAGCTGGGCTTTTTTCCCCCCCAACTGCATCCCCGGGCCCCGCAGGCGAGAGGATGCCAATACCGCCATCGAAAGAAGCCTCCGGAAAGAAATACACGTTGGTAATTCCTTTGTAAAAGCATCAGGCAGAGGGAGATATTATGAGAAGCGTACTGCGCGTCTGGTGGTCTGTATATTGATGCGTTTCAAGGCAGCGTTGCCAGAATGTATTATCTCCATAATGGGGAGTGTTGATTATTATCTGCCAAGGGTAAATCAAGGCAAAATTGGCGGGAATTTGTGGCGCGTACAGTTGGCTTCCCCGTAACAGCATGGCCCCTACCGTAGCCCTCGTCCGCGACTGTTTCCTCAGGACAACTGTGCTGTTGTTGTAGTGGATTACGGTCCACAGTCACACGCATGGCACTGTGGGATTGCCACACACACGTTGCTAAGCAGCCAAACATGGTGTGAGAGGGAATGAGCTGTTAGCTGGTAAAAATCGAGTGTTGAAGCGCCGTCGGTAACTGTAGCAGTGACCTATTACCGTGTAGTCACAGAAGCGCTGTGAGGCTGCTTTGAAGAGACAGATGCGGTCTGCTGTACTTATCTGAAATGGATCCAGATGGCTGGGTTCCTTGGAACAGAACACAACTTTTCTCTCACCTGAAATTAAAGAGAAGCCGAACACATGCCAATGTTTACATACAGTATTATTGTCAGAATTCTCACTAAAAAGTGAATAGCGGTATATATATATATTTTATCACTATTTGATCTGTCTTTGAAATAAAAATACACTGAACAGTCATTTATATCAGTCAAACTATGTCCACCCTGCAACATTTATTTCAGGTTGCATTTTGCATTTTGCATTTATTTGTATTTTTCCACATTATGTACTCCATCGCTGGGAAATGTAGTTTATTCCACATTTATTGTTTCAAGACCAAGGAACTTTTTTTGTGTGTTTTATTTGCTTATTGGAAGTTACAGAGGAGGGAGATGACTTTGTCACAGCAGTGGTTTTGGGGGCAGCTATGTCTCCAGACAGGAAAATGAGGACCAAACGTCTCTGTTCCCCCAGTACAGCATATCCCTGACAACGGCCCCCCACACACAGCTCCTATTATTATATATCTGAATTATGAGAGAGTCTGTGTGTGTGTGTTCACCCCTTCTCTGTACCCCCCCCCCCCCATTTCTGTCTTTCAGGTACGGAGCGACACGAGCTGACTTCATGGAGAAGTTTCCACTCGATTTTTAAGTTCTTCGATGACACCCTCCAAGCTCAGGACAATGACTCCAGATCATCTGCCACAGTGACCAGGCGCAGCTCCAACAGAATTAAGCACGAAGAGTTTTAAAAGAAGAAGTAGAGATGTATGTGTGTGTGTGAGTGTGTGTGTGATTTGGGGGGCTGGGGGTTGGGTTTTGAGGGGTGAACCACAAAATCCTTTTTCCTTTCCTCCTCTTTTCCTCTATTTTTTAACCTTTTTTCCTGGCCGTGGAAAGAAAAAAAGAAAAGAAACCGTCTTCCCCGTTTCCCTAAATGCATTGTTTTCTTCTCTGAGCACCGGGCCCTGCTGTATACATCTAAATAGTGTTTTGCATTATTTATGGTTGACTGCAACTGTCAAAGCAATATGGGTTCACCGTTCGTGCTTCCTGTGGACTGAAGCCTGGATCTGGTGCTGCCCATCGGTGCCGAGATTGAAGATGACAGCAGCTCCGCGCCGCGCGCCATAGCGCACCTCTAATTGCCCTGACATCGCCCTGAACTGAGCTAATGCTCCGACTGCACCGGTTCCCCCGGGTCCTAATGCCCGAAGTTCATTTCTCCTGCCACGCCCCCACCCCCCTTTTTTATTGAAAAGATACCGATTATGATGATGATAGGTCCAGAACAGTTTTTTTTTGATCGACAGATAACACATATACTGATTTTATGTCCAAGTGAAGTGTTGTTTTAGTCCTGATTATCCCTTTTTTTTCTTTTTTTTCTTTTTTTTCTTTTTTTAACTGATTTATTCTTTTCCTTACACTTCTAGTTTTGTTAGTATTATTATTCATGTTCTGCTTGATGTCAAGCCATATGTACAGTTAGTGGGCTGCCTGGTAACATCAGTGAGGTTTTGTCACATTTTTAACAGGATTGTAATGCACAGATTTCCATATTGCAGGTATAATTAGATATCCGACCCAACAAAGTTGTGACGTTATTAATGTTATTTCTTTTATTTTAGAAATATCTACAGCTTATGTTTAATTTTCAATGTCATTTTATGATGTGCTATGAAACTGATTCCTGGAGCTAAGGAGGAACCAGTAATATACCCATAAAATGTCATAGATTAGGAGTAGAGGATGCACATTGTGCAAGTTTTAAATCGCTTGAAGTCGAACATTTTGTTTTCAGGAATACCTCATTTTGGCAGATAAGGCGTTTCAGCAGTCATAACATTCCAATATTTATCAATTTGCGTTGTCAAGAAATTCCAAGATTTAAATTTTTACTATTATATACCATGTCTCCCTTTTAAGTATTAGAGTGGTGGGCCTTACCGTAGCCCACTCTGGGATGTGAAATATGAAATGATCCTAGTTTTCAAAAGCCTTCCTGAACACATGCCAACACCCCGCGTGCCAAACCTAAAATATGACCTTCTTCTGATTATATTAATTTATTCTCCCTGAGATATTAAAGTATTGTATTCCTTATTAAAGCCTTCCTGTTTGAGTAAGTACTGTGTCTGGCTGAACGATTTAAAACCCTGATAGTTTTTAAAATAGTTCAATTAACGGTTCATGCTGTGTTTATCATAATTGCTTAAAATCGTACTCTTAAATGTACCATCTGACTACAAATATTAGAAATTTGAGAAAAATAATAGTTACATTTAGGCCTTTTGAGACCTCGCTTCTGCTATTTTAAGACGATACCTGTTCATGAGACATAAAATTAAGTTTAGCTTCGAGATTTGTTTTAGCTTTAGGACACGATTAATATCAAACGTTGCTTACCATTGCTCGATGTTAGTATATGTTTTCTAACGGTTTGCATAAGAGTGATACAGGGAGAGTGCACAGTTTAACTTTGTTTTTCTTTTATTATAATGTCGTTGCCTTAGGACTAAACAAGATTCAATCGGCCTCAATGTGTGGTAAATAGTTTTTTAGACAGCCCAACAAGCCATACGTGATTTAATCTAACGTTTTTAACAGAGCAGCCTTAAACCAAATCTTAAGCACATTTGATATGTAAATTGTACCTAATTTTAACAATTATTCTTGAAAGGTTTTCTAATCAGACGATTAACGCATTTTTATTCATGGGGAAGTTCATCACAAACAAGAAACTCGAGTACTTTGTTAGCATTTATGGAACTGGCAAAGGAAATATGTTTTGTACTAGTTTTCACTTAGATTTATGTTTTGATATCTATCATCAAGCATGTTATCATAAAAAGAAAAACGAATTACTAATGTTTATTTACTTACCTGTTGCTCGCCGCCGTGATCATTACCCGAGTATAGTTATGCAATTTTCATTTTCATAATTGTAATGATATTGCTGTAACGGAATAAAATTTTGTTTAAATATTTTGCTTTGTTCAGACTCTTATGTCAGATATTCAGGTTGCGCGATATTGGTACGTTTTCGTGCACATTAAATTTTTATGTTCAATATTCTTTCATATTTCAGTTACAATGCGTATATAGGGTTTGTTGAGATATTGCACCATATTAAGGAAACTGATCAAACGTTCAGTCACCGAACTTCCTACCAAGCTATTTCCTTTGAGATAGTAAGGAGGCTATATTTTGATATTGTTCTATATTTGACATTGTGACTTGTCAGCATCACTAGCACAAGGTTGTAAGTTTACAATCGTAAAATATGTTTCACGGATAGAAGTAAAAATTGACTCCACTGGTTGTGCTCGAAAAAAGTTCGGAATTTTATTAAACGGTAATACGGGAGGGGAGAGAATGTTATGAAACAGAATTCAAGACAAACCTGTTGCTATTCATTGGTTGCTGGCTTTTTTCTGAAATCATCGTGTGGTCCAAAGGACAGCTTATCCCCTACTAGAATGGAACCCTAAACGCTGGAGTATTTATTTTCTCGTGCTAACTCAGATTCTCAAGTAATGTTTTCCAAATGAATTGTCATTTGCAGGAAAAAAAGTTTTCTTTCTGAAGCCTGAAGTTTTATGAACCGTTCTGTGTGGTCCAAGAATTAACAATGTTAAATAAAAAAGACGGTTAATATCCTATACGTTTTATCCAAACATTTGTGAGCGTTTTTAACTGTTAACTAAACTTATTTTGAAGACACAAACCAATGAAAATGCTTGTTAAGGGCAGCTATGACTAAGTAAAAAGACGGAGGAAAGTAAACATCAATTAAGACATTGAAAAGGGTGATTAATCTTTACTAAGAGAGTCATATCTCTTTAAGGTTTACAACATCATTTGTTTTAACGTGGTGAAAACCGATAAGGTCATTAAACGCCCCCTCAATAAATCTTTAGAAATCTTTCCATTAACCTCGAAACAGCAAGTGGAAAGCAGTACCACCAGTAAAGATCTCTCATACCGTGTCAGGTCAGTGATAAATAAAAGTATTAAATCACCCATAATTATCGTAATGCTGCAGCAGTCCTCACGCTCTCGCGAGTCGCGTTCAAAACGCTAAAATGTTCGAAAGGAGAGCTATAAAATTTGTAATTTTATTAACTAGAGTAGATAGGTCCTTATTGATAGTTTTGAGACTTAAAGTTATTCATTGTGAAAATGAAATGCTTTAAGATCGTATAATAGGCCTAACCATCATCAAACGGATAAAAACGGTTGCAGGCCAATATATAGCCTAGCTTGGCTATATTTTACATTAATTTACTGCACATAGATACGCTTAGTATACGTAGTTTAGACTTGTGAATCATAAGAAAGTGTTTGAAGCTAAAAACCGAATATGTTGATAAAAATGCAATATTCTACTATAATTTAGTCGTCATTAAATATAGGCTACATATCAATTAACAATTGTGTCACCCATAGGCTACTAACATTCAATTTGATTAATGAATATTCGGTAATTGTTTTGAAGCATGTACGTAAAATGCATTTATTGCAACATGATCATTGACTTAAAAAGCTTCACTCTCCAAACTGAAAAGCTGAATACTTTAGTCCGTTGATATTTCAATTATTTCACGAGAAGCATTTTGTCACGCATGTTCTCGTGCCCTCCCTAACTCGCCCATTGCGCTAAATATGAACTATTTCCAAAGAACTGAACACTGCAAAGTTAAAACGTCACTCTTTCTCTACTTTTATTCGGGAGTACTCCACCAGATCACTGTCAGATCTCTATTTGCATAATTATATGCTCTGGTCTGAAGAGAAAACTAACCCCCACATTTTACGGGTCACCAAACTGCAACAATCAATGTTTTATCACATATGCTAAAGAAAACCTTCGGAAACTATCTTAAGAATCTCCGAGGACTCTCTCCCTCTCGCTCGCTCGTTCTCTCGCTCTCTCTCTCTCTCTCGCTCTCGCTCTAGCTCTCTCTCTCTCTCTCTCTCTCTTGCGTAAAGAATCTTGAACCGCTGAAGAGATGTAGTCATGAAAGCAGTGCAAGCGAATTCGAGTTCTTTGCGCATTTACTCCCCACGAGCACAGCGACCTACCAATAGCCTGGGTACTCAGTTGAGTGGCTGGTCTCCGCAGAGGAATGTAACGTTTTCATTAGACATTCATGGGCCGACAGTTCCATTATCCCCAAAGATGAATTAAAAAAGTACTGAACTCCCATGTCTATATCTGCATTAGCCATTGTACCCCCCCCCCCCCCCCCCCCTCGGTTTTTTTTATTTGAACGACACTTTGACAAAGTGTGTTCGTTGCAATTGGTGATAAACATACCTAGGCAATGGCCGCACTAATTACCCATATGCATAAACAACCCTTATGCTCAATGAATGCAATACATTTCAACATGCGAAATTATCAACTTTACTCAATGCGGTTTAATGCTAATTTCAGTTCACTCACTGACCTTCCAATATTTCGGTGATAAATATTCCTATGGACGGATAAATGGGCCACACAGTAAATTGTTCAGTGTAAATAAAAACTTTGAGATTTTATTAGTGTAGAAGGAATTAAGTAAAATCCGAGATGATATCAACACAGATTTGTGTGTGTGTGTGTGTGTGTGTGCGCGCGCGCGGTGAAGCATTTTACTACAACCATTGTCTGCTAAGTGCATATATATCACACAAAAACGCCGAAAGGTCTTTAGTAGACGCATATAGATGCGCCAAAGGTTTCACCAAGGATCACTGTTTCAATCTGCTTGGCCCATGGATCGATGTATTATGACACGCCGCAGCGAGGGACTGAGCTCTGAAAACAAATGGCTGTGTGGGAGGTCAAAACCATCCAGAACCTGTAAGAAACGTATACAGGTTAAAAAAAAATAACACACACACACACACACACACACACCGCAAAATGTTACATAGAGGCCTAGAATTAACACGCGGTTAATGAACGCTGCTTAACACCGAATCGAATACATTCCGGTGCTAAGCCTAAACCACTGGGTTATACAAGCAGTATCATATCTCTGCTATCCACATACTCGCTGTACTTTACACTCGACATTGATAGGGTATTACCCTTCAGTTCTGAACACTGGGAAACGATTTGTCTTTTTTTTAAAGGTAACTCTAACCTATAGGTAGCCTAACGTTGGCACGGTGCGCAAAACAACATGAGAACAAGATCAAAATATACATAAGAAAAGATGTTCTTTCATACGTGAAAAGTGCATACAACTAAGCATATAGGCCTACACAGCGACGCTGGATCATAATAAGTTAAAATTCATTTTAGGAACTTGGATTCAACTATACTGGATGTTATTCAACTCTTACATCACCTTGCATAAATACAAGAACGGAATTGAAGTGAAAACACAGGTTTAGTCTTGTCACACATCTTGACTATCTGATGCGACAGTCACTCTATCTTCAGTGTCTGTTAACATTATGTAACTCTGTTGTGTCTGTGGGCGATATGTGATTTTGACATTCAAACTCAACTGACAGCTCCCATCCCTATCTATGACCACTCTGAATGGGCCCAAGTTCGAGTTATATAAGTAGTGGTTTGATATAAAAACACGAGGCAATTTAAGACATAATTACTCATTATTATTTAAAATGTTTTATTATTAAAACTTTGGATATTGATACGATTCCAAAGCAGGCTATTTCAGCGAGGCTATCTTCGGAGACTCGCTAATATTTCTCGACTGACGCCTTTTTCAGCGGCGGTTGACATTACATATAGCAAACTGTATAGGTCGTTTAGTCTTTGCAACTGGATTTTACTGGTGAAACTGCGCAAATAACTGTTTTTCTAGGTAGGCCTGCCACAGCACTGCCCTTCCAAAGGACATGAACTGGCAACCCACTTATACAGTGCCATGTTTAAACACCACGAGCTGCTGTTGGGCTAAGAGATCTTAAACTTGCCTTATATCGCAGAATGATTGTTACATCATACTTAAAAGTACCCAATAAGCGTTTAATATCGTTCCTATGAGTTTTACGGAATCTAGCTCAGTTTGTCCAGATTTGCACAAGCTTCAAGTTTAGAAATTAAACATCATCTTCGAATTATCATCTTTCACAGAATATTTTTTAATGTATTTTTCACAGTATTAATACAAAAGTGTATTATCTATATTTTGGGAATACGTATATCTTCAAAGCGGCTAAGTCTGGGCACAGAATGCTACGTGAACTGAGGAAAAGATGAACGCTCTTACATTATTATATATAAGAATATAATCCATAACCTGCGAGTATAATATTTAAACATATTAGTGAATACCATCTCCTATATAACACACGTTTAAAATAAATAGCAGTAATTATTTAATAGCAATAATTTATCTGGAAATTTTATAAGTTGAAAATGCATATATATATATTTACATTTTTTTAAAGGCTGATTCGTGAAACCCAGTTTGACCATTTGAAATGGATATTTGGATTAGCTTTAACCAAGCAGGGAGTCTAACCCTGGTGGTTCCTTGATTATTTATTTTAAATACTTCTATATGCTTAATTCAATTGGCTTTTCTCATTGCAATACAATGTCTACAGTCAAATGTTATGAGAGTTAAAAGAAACTGAATGTACAGCTTCAATGTGACAACATAGTTTTGCACCTCAGTTGAAATTTACATTGCGAAATAACTAAAAAAAACTGTCAATATATACATGTAAATTTTCAGTGTTAAATCAGCTCTAATATAGTACATTTGATCCTCTTGTACTCATTAAACTCAGGTAAAGTTAAATTAGCAAAGAGTATGTTTTCAAAATATGTTTTTGAAAATATGTTTAATATTTGCAGGCGTAAACCATGCATGCTTTAATACTATAATTATTTTTAGGCTATGATTATAAATAAGAACATTAATAAAACCACAACCATTATTAAAATAACAACGAATAATAATAATAATACCAGTGTCTAATATGGGTTTAAGCAGAAGACAATTAGTGCAATAGTCCAATTGTTTCAGCTGTAGAATCCAATGTCTGACACCACTAAAATACACATTAAAATTTTTATTTTGACATATTAATCTTCTTTTTGGAACATAACGTGGAGAAATGTTTTTGTCATGATATGGGCTAAAGACTCCAATAACAAACGTGCCGATATGACTTGATATCTCATGAAGAATTCGGTATTTCTGGATGGAGCGTCTTGTCATGATATAACAAGCCCACTAATCGACTACGCAGTCTGTAGAGTAATTTAACCGTTTAGGTTTCAGAATACAACCAATGGCTGTATCACTGTTTTAAAATGTTTTCCACCAACTTCAAATAGGCTATATATTTTTCTTAACATAAGAGTACGTTACAATGGTGTTACTACAGATTTGACCACTTTTTCAAACTAATACACATTTTATAGATATCTATTGATTTGCACAGTGTAGATGGACGTGTTCACTAAATTCACTTTTTATACGCATACAGAAAAACAGCGTGTCTACTGCCGATATTTAATCGTATACGTGTTTACGCACTACAGAAGTTAATCCCAAAATAACCTTGCACGATCTAGGACACCACTGCCTAACACAACGAGAAATGGGCTTGTTGGTAATTCCAGGGCACCAGACAAAAGAACTTGAACATGTGTGATAACGTCTGGTTAGGCGGCAAGGGGCTGCAAGAGAGTGCTTTATACTGAATTAAATCTAAGAGCAGTTCTTACATCCTCAACACTGTTGATTGAATGCGCTAGCACTATCTAGTATATAGCCGGATAATGCGTAAAATGCGGCCTGCACTTCCGTGAGGAGAACGTCAGTCCATATGCATTTATTTTGAGTTGATATGTTAAAAGTGTAAAGTATAGTATAAAATCACACCTTATGAATGGGATTCTTGAGCTGAACATCCTCTTTTTAGGCCAAAACACTTGTATATGGGGTTGACTGCTCCCTCCAGAATAAGAACCAAATTATTACAGCGCTGAGATATCATCGCCTCCACTGCACGTCTTCATTAAGAACGCCCCAAAAGATGAGGATCTAAATTAAGTTATTGCCATCCAATGAACCCAAAATTAGCGAGGCTGTCGAGCCTCTCGTCAAACAGGTTTGTGTTAAAAACGCACTGACAGGGAGAAAGGTGGGGAGAAAGGCAAGGGTGAAAGAGCGGGGAATTGGGCAGAGAGATTGACAGCTGTCGTTCTTTAAATGTGCTTTATGGTTACCTTCTCGCAGTTGGAACGAGTCCTGTTTTAATCTCTTCGGCAGCTATTATATTAACCCCATAATTCCCTTTTTTACGCATCATCCCTCTTTTCCATTGTAACCGTTCTCCCTTCTTTTCACGGCTTCAGTTTGTTCCTTCTCATTTCATTTCTTTAGCAGCCATTCAAAGAAAATAGGGCGGTTTTTGTCGTTAACTGCCCTACTGTCAGCAGCCATCAACTCTTCATCCTGTTCCCCTGCCCTTTCTTATGCTTGTCTGCCCACAATGATTGTGTTACCTGACTCAGCACGCGCTTTGTCGGGATTAGACGGAATTCTGAAGTAGGCTACACCTGAAAGTTGTGGAGGTAATCACAGAGCAGAGTTTTACAGCACCTACGTATTTAAAGAATATAAAGATCTGCTTTCATGTATCTATGAACTATGAATATGATTTTTTTCTTGTATTTTATATATTTGCCTCAGCAATTTTTTTTATAACTTCTGTGATTGACTGAATATAGATAGACGTTGGGGTTTCCTCCGTGTCTGTAAGATACATTTTCTCCCATGCAGGCTCGCTCAGGATGACTATAGTCCTTGGCTACTTAAGCACAAGTGTGTTCGTTTTCATTGTCTTCATTCTAATAATCTTTCCAAGTAGACCTACGTGTTGGTAATGTTTGTGTGACTGCATAAAGTACATACAATTAGTGTAGTTAAAACAGAAGAGCGGCCAAGAGAAGCTATTAAAACGGAAAGATCTTTGCATTAATTGGTCAAGAATTTGATTTAAATGTGCAAAACTAATGGTACCTTGGAATATGTGGTAGGGGTCAAACTAAATAAAGCACGACTATATATATATATATATATATATATATATATATATATATATATATATATATTGATATTACACACACGTTCTTTGAATTTGTCACTTAGTTTTGTTTGAGTACGCCATTTCAGAATGGTTTAAAACAATGCTCACAAGTGAAAATAGTTTATTTTACAAAAATTCTAAATTATATTGCAAGTCAAAGTCTTATAACTGTTAAAAATCCATTCGCAGTAAAAGCGAGTAAACAATATGGAAAGGACCCGATAATAAATCGAACTGTAATAATAACAAATGATTATTGTCCTTATAATCGAAATAATAATAGTTGCGCTAAACAAAATTGCCCTAAATTAATACAAAGCCATTTATATGGACGTTTTAGAATAAATTAATGATATATCCAGATATATTGTATGATTGCACAGTTGAAGCCAACGTGTTGGGTATATCAAAAAAAGTATAAAATGCAAATACACATTCAAAAAGTATTTTAAAGATGTTTATAAAGAACTACATAGTGTGCAAAACTTTCTTGACTGAATAGTTTACAGTATGTTGAATCTTCTTCTATGGTTATGTAGCCTAAGTACAGCGAGACGATTCTTCATATTATCAATGCAACACATGTTCCCAACTTGTTTCGCCAGCTATTTTCTTTATCTTTATTTATTTTTTAGATATGAACGTTCGTACAATGTAGATATTCTGTTATACCTGGCAAACTAAACAAAAACAGAGAGTATTCAGAATAAAACAAAATAATGTTCCAGTTCTCATAAATAAACTGTGAAATTAATTGAAAACTTAATTTTAAATTGACATCCAAATATGGCACTTATAGTTTATCTAAGATATCACATTGATTAATATTTACCCCCCAGATAAAACAAATAAACAAAACAACGAACAAATTGGAAACAAAAAAAAACGTCTGATGGTTTCTTGAATGGGCTTTTAAAACGGCTATCAGTCTATAGGCAGTCAAGATTGTATCGATTTGAAACTTGCCCTGTCTAATGTGATGAAGGCATCCAGCTATCTATGCGTAGCACCATGGACAGCGCTCTCTCTTGACCTTGAACTCGTTCACTAGCTATTAAATTACCCCCGTCTGTGAGAAACTGTAAGTGCAGAATAAAGTTTTATTTTCCAGTAAGATCTTTGTGTATTGTTATTCTCTGCACCTCCTCGATCTCTCCTTTTTTGCTCAAATTCACTACGGTACCAAGTTATTTGGTGAAACCTTACCTCAGGGTTATATAACATAACCTATTGCATTACCCACGCGCGGGACTCTTGGTTTTTACTTGCTTCAACATACAAGATACACTCAAGATACATTTTCACAGTATCTTCCCTGTATTTTTGTCTAAAATTCTGATAACAGATTAGAGAAAGAGCTGATTTAAATGGTTTTATTATATAATTTACATGCCGTTTCTGACTGAGAAGAAACGTTAAGGTGTCAGCGTGGTTGTAGTGGCTAGCTAGGTTGATCAACGTGCACGTCCATTCCACACACGCACGTGCAAGTGCTCTAAAACGCCCTCTCCATTTTCAAAAAATAAAGTCCAAAGTTGATACGGTGTCAGAGAATGTGCCTTGAGATAAACTTGGAAAGGAACCGGAGCCGCTCTGATAGAAGGGGGATTTGCTGTTGGGTAGAAGCTGTTTGATGGAGCTCTACAGCTTTGAGACAGCTTGTTAATTAAAGCCCCGAGAGATGTGCCTCTGGAGCCACCGTCCATATCAGAACGTTGCTAACTATACTGACAGCGAGTTTCTTAACAAGCAGGCACGCAAGCAGCTTTGTACCTTGTTCATCAATTCCAAGACTATTTTTTTTATCACACGCTAGCAATGTGATTATTGAATTAATCTTAAATCCAAAAACAGTGCTGGAATATCCAGTTTTTCTTTTTCTATGACATAATTAAATACCTGTGAAATTTCAGTCTCATTTGGTGAAAATTAAGCAAATATTTCCCCAATTTCCACGTCCACTTGTATGAAGTAAAAAAATGCAATAATTCAATTACAGTGGTAGTGACAAAGATGGATTAGTGCAAATACAGGCGAATATATTTTTATGTTCTTAAAGCACTATTCCAAACCTGTTAGAATACATGTCATGGGAATATACTTTAAAGGATGTTTCGTTTTCCGTGACATAGGCTTTCTGCATGTTTGCTACCGTAAACATATCTCTAAATAGCCTATGAAATTAAATTCTCAATGGTTTTTCACAGAAAATCAAGACCTTCAGTTCATATGCAAAAAAATGTATGAATATAATATCAATAATAAATATCTACATACATTAGAGCGAGTAATAACCTGTCATGAATGACTCTTCTTTTGGGAGATGCACATCATATAGGCTATACTAAAATACAAGTCTCCCTGCAAAATCCATCTTAATTGAACCCATATTCGCCCTTTGCTTCGGGGGTTCTGGAAAAATGTTTACATTATATGTATTGCGATTATGGCTAGCTTGTAATGGTAACAGAAAAATAAGTGAAATAAATATATAAATACATACAAAATAATGAAATACATAATAACCCCGGAAATCTTAAACACCTATAGAAACGAGCCAAGTGTAAAAGATAGTACCTGATTCATGGCCTTTCACTCACAATCAAATTTTAAACAAATCAATCTGAAATGTGAAGCAGGTTCACCAGTTCACCTGCAGTGAGTTTTAAAGTAGGAACCGTAGAGGGTGATGTAAACTGCCTGGAAAAACATCACTTAAGCACCAATAGAACAACTTTTTGCGAGCGCGCGCACACATACACGTTTGCGTGTGTGACAGAGAGAGTTTATTTATTGTTTAATAAACAATTGACTTTATATTTCCTATTGTAATTTTTTTTCTTGTTGAGTTATTTATATAAAACCTTTATATACTCTAACACGCAAAAAAGCAACTGCCGAACCTGCACATATATGAGTTTATTCATATATAAATCAGAAAAGCTTTCCTGCCACTTCAGTTTGTATTCCGGGGAAGCTCTGGTTTAATAAAGATGACACCACCTACAAGAATAGCATTCTTTGTTCTCCTCCGTGGATGCACTGAAGCCCGATCACCTGGTAACTTCTCTGTCTTCTCGAGTAGCACTACAATCACATTTTTGAAGGCTCTTGGTGTCAACGTCAAAGGCGGATATGCAGAAATATATATATATATATAACAACATTGTCTAGATAATAACAACACTGTTAGATGTAGTATATGGGAAACCTAGAGTACTGCTCATTGTCAAAATTATTGTTTATTCTTTCTGTGAATCACTTTGTGGCTTTGTAGTTTCTAACATTTTTACAATGTAAATCACATATAGTTTAACAAATGCTTATATGTGTTTTGTATTAATTGCTTAAATCAGTTGCACAGGCACAACACGCGTCACAAAGCAGGCAAAGAAGTCAAATGGACACAAAAAAAATTACTGAAAACATTCTCTTTTTTTTAATTAACATGGAAATATTATTTTGAGTCGTGGAAAATTTGTGGTATTAATAATTTTGGAGATATTGTGTCGTAGCACACCTATAATAATAATATCCAATAATTTTCGTTATAATGCTTTAATTGTCCTACCATGGCCAAATTTTGTTTTTATAACAAAATATTATGTTGCCTGCTGAATTATCTTCATTATGTTATTAGAAAACGTATTTATTATTGTTTTTTTCTCTTGGTTTTATAGTAATATAAAATTTTGAAATTAGACTGACATTTTGACTATACATTAACAATATATTGTAATCAAACGCTGCCAAACAATACTTTTATAAAGCACAAAATAAACATTTGTATTTTTAAACACGTGCGTCCATAATTAACATGCATTGCAATTTTTATTTAATTGTTCATCCTTTAATAAATATAACAGAGAAGAGATTCTTAACTATATTTATATAAGCATTTAGAAAATGTAGGACATTTTTCACACAAAATAAATAACGGCCGATAATTTAGAAAAAATATGTTTAAATCGCGTAAGGAACTGAGATTGACTACTATATCATATGGGGAGAATCTAGGAGAAAAATGTTTGTTCTTCAGTCGGAGGGTCCCAGCACAGAGAGCGCCATCTAGCAAACAAAAGTAGAAACAAACAGCTCCAGAAAGCGTTCACTGAGGCTGCACATCACAGCCGCAAACAAAGGCTTGTGCATAATGCCAAACCTTGTCTTTGAGAAACGCTCTAAATTCCAAGACGGATGAAGATCTTTATTTCGCGAAATATTTCTACCGAAAAAACCAACATGCAAAGGTTTGATTCTATCTTTACATCTGACAAGCCGCCCCCCCCCAAAAAAAGAAAGAAAAATCAATGAACGCAAACCCTATCAAACACTGAAAATGTAAAAAAAAAATAGTGCCAAAATTTCATAAAATATCTGCAGGAACTGTTATTGCTTTTCTATTGTTTCTTGCGTGTGGCATCTAAAGAACAAAACTAACGAGCCCCTGTATAGATAAATGTTTAATGCGTTTTATATATGTGTGCTCGTATGCATGCATGTATATATATATATATATATATAGTTCGTGTGTGATAGCTGATACTGACTAGTTTAATTATACGCGTACAGCATATACACCTGAAACTAGTTCATGTGTGTAGTGGTTTCTAACTCCCTCCAATGCCATATGATGCGCGTGTGTTATGCATCATGCTCATAGATTCAAAGTGGTAAAAACAGACATTTCCAGTTGTTAGGAATAGGACAATAAGTAAAAAAAGAATAAACATAAGAACCAGGAGAATTTTTAAGAATCATACCAATAGAATTAAGATCATTGAATAGAAAAGGTATACTTTACAGTCATTGTAAGCAACGTAAACGTGTCGATACTTTTTGCTGTACTTTCAAACTCATTATGGCATTATGCAATAACGGTCAACTAAAAATCATTTAAAGCCCACGTCTGCGTGAAGCACGCCTGCACATATTCAAACAACATCCAAAATATGGAAAAACTCAATTACATAGTTAAACAATTTATGACTGAATGAGATATTTAGTTATTTGCAGCAAATCCATTATGCTGTAGATAATGTCAGCATTCTCGTCATATGTTAATATTAAGGTGTGTATTTCCTTTAAGAAAGTTCAGTGTAGTCAGTTCAACCTCATTTCATGAAATATCACAAGACTGTAATAATATTAGGAAAGATATCTAAATATTTACATTTAACCCGCGCTTACTAGTCCGTAAACATAACTGTGTAAATCGACATTGATCACGAGGTATTCCTCTGTTTAATTATTTTGTTCATTGAATGTTTGAAAAAAAATCACAGGCACATTCCATTCATAATTGCTACAGATTTGTGGCAAAATAGACACGTATTTTCTTCAGAACTCGGTATAACGAACCAATGAGCTCCCGGTCTGGAACCTCAGGGTAAACGACAGCCGCCTTGTTCATGGAATTGATTGTTATGATGTCAATGCCATATAACAATCAAAGCTAATGTTAATGAGCATTTTGTATACCTTTGTACGCATTTATTGCATATATGGTGGCCGACGTTACTGCCATTTTGAAAATCGTAAAATTGCCTTCTCTTCCACGTGCAGAAATGCCGCTAAGACTTCGCTAAGAATAACCAAAAAATAAACGCATACGCACCCGCACACATATCACACGCGCATACAAGGCCAGGGTAGGTGAACACCCTGGCTCTCTGAATGCAGCTATCCTACATGTGAATAATTGTGTGCAACTTGTAGGCCTGTGTTTCATTTTGCCACATAAAGCAATCCCCTCCATGTGTGTGTGAGAGAGAGAGAGAGAGAGAGAGAGAGAGAGAGAGAGAGAGAGAGAGAGAGAGAGAGAGAGAGAGAGAGAGAGAGACAGAGACAATTCTGGAATGAGGAGAGTCCAATTGAAAGACGATTATTTAAATTAAACTTAACTGCCCCAAACTTAAATGTATCCATTTTTAATGTTATTAGCCTTGCCTCACATATTCAGGCTTCTTGGTATATGATTGGAGGAGATTTTGAGCGGTAAGGATGTGGGTCAGCCTCTTTACTTCATTTGAGTGACTTGAGAACAGGCCACATTAGCGTCACGCCATACACTGTTACACTGTTTTCTTTTTTAAGAGTAGGATTAAAAAAGCATTAGACATAAGCCAGTGTGATGGCTCATTAATAGGCAAGCCAACAAACCTGCTGCACCACAGATGCACAGGCATGCACACACTGCTACATCAAGGAGACACCAGGAAAATGCATTGTGGGTATTTGAGAATGCAAGCTACACATCACAATCAGCCAAGCTATAAGGCTGCATTATATCATTTTCTTTCAACGATGAATCCGCCTCTCAGTCTGAGCAAGGCCCCTTTGCTTTGGCCTGAAATGGTTACAATTTCTCAGCACAGCCTGGTAATTGAGAGTTTGCGTCTCTAAGCCGAATATCTTGTGCCTGAGAGGGAGGAGTGAAGATGTGACAAGGTGTATTTGAAGTATGAGGAGCTTTGCAGGCCTTTGCCTTTGCTTTACTACAAACACACCCGCCTTCAAATAAGAAGCCCCCTCCTTCCCCACCATCACAATCCTGCCACCCCCTCCACCCTCGAAATGAAAGAACAGCTGACCTCCTGGACTCTGTCCACTTTCTGTCCAGTTCCACCAGTGTAAATGTCCCTCCCCCACTCACCACCCTTCTAAATAGCATGCCGGCTATTCTTTATTGATATCATCAACAAATGCAAATGAACTTAGACGTGGTTGGAGGGGGGGGTGGCGAACAGAAAGGAAGAAAATACTCCAATAACTGATTTAAAACCAAAAAATTTGAACACCCGTAAAATCTTGGAATGGTTTCAACCGCCATGCATTCTATTTGCCACAAAATGCATCCCGTTTCAGAAAGAAAAATAAAGGAAAAAAAGATCTGAAAGCTACTGAAATTCACCCATTCAGATTAAGAGCGTTTATTTCTGCTTGGCCTTTGAAGAGAAGGGGTCATGTCACTCAGAAAGAAAAGGCCATTCCGTTAACCCCCTCCCTTTTTACACTCACAACACTGCCCCCTCCCCCTCTCTCCTGTCTCTTATCTCCCATTCCCACCCAACGACCCCCACCCTTTTTTTTTTAGCGCGCACAGACACACACGTGAGCGCGCGCGCGCACACACGCACGCACACACACACACACACATTCACTAGCAATCTGGCTTTATGGCAACATACAGAAACGATTAGAGATTTGGCTTACTTAACAAGCAGAAGAGGCACTTCCATAACCAGAGCAACGGCGTGGAGGCCACAAAGTGCTAGCAACCAGCTAGCGAGGTCCACTGTGATGCGCTCCAAGCGATTTGGCTGAAGGAAAACGTTGTATGACTGCTTTACAATCATCAAAGCAAAATATTTATTACAAATTGATCTGCTGTTTGTCTCGGCCTATACGTGCATATAGTTTGTTGCATTATTATTTTTAACCAATATTCACCAACATGATGGGAATCACGGGTTAAATGTAGCATTCGTCTCTGCTTATCAGCGAATACATAATTAGCCTACCAATTACGTTTATAATTTATCTTTATTTAAAAGTTTTGATCATTTAGCATGTGTGGTTTCGCGGTGCATTTTCTGTAAAGATTGAGCGTAGTGAACATGACTATTGCAAATGTGTGCCTTTCTTCACAGGCTATTGGTGGAAGAATGCACTTTGATGGATGGGGTTGTAGCCTACGCGACGTCAAATATATATTTGGCAAAACAAAGAGGCCGACGCGAGGTATACCACAACTTACAAAGAGAGACAGCAAGGCGTACGACCAGAGTAGCATGATGCCGAAAACCATCGCCAGAGTGAAAGAGATAATGCTACTGTCAAGGCTCGTTCCATGAGGCAAGAATGAAAAATATCCCCCAACAAAACGTTTCAGTCATTCATTATAAAGAGAAATAGACACCATGCTGAGAAATTAGGTAAATAAAAACTAAATTAGAACAATATTAGCCACAGCATCATTCACTAAGCTCACAACCTGTCTGCCCCGGCGTGCGATTTCATCATGGCAAATTTGTCAATTAATAATGTTGTAGATATAAATCCTCATATTTAGTCTTTGCATAAAACATAGGCCCGTGTGTGTGTGTGTTTACATTTACATCATAATTTATCTGTGGTGATTTTAAGCAGCCCAGGTTCATAAAAGATTTCTTGGCACTCTTAATTTCAGGAAAGCAGATGTTGCTTTTTCACGAATCATTTTATAGTGGAGTACATATGTAACCTTGGAAACACTCCAGAACGCCTCTCTATTATTTGCTAAATGACTGTTAGTTGAGACATATTAATCTCCGCACAACCGTGATATAAATTACGTGAATGAAACAGCATCTGCGAAACTTGCAGTACGCTACTGCCGTAATAAAAGCAATATCAGCATTCCAACTTTCCCACACACAGAGCAAGGCCTTCACGGAGTGAAATTAATCAAATAAATAAATAATAAATAATGTATGAGCATCTTCAGACACGAACATATCAATTGAGTATTTACGTAAATTATGATCTGAAAAACTGAAAGTTCACGTTAACAAGGCTCAGCAAAGTTGCTTACTGTCATATACACCAATTAATTAATAAATACGTGCATAAGGGAATGAATGAAAGTGTAATAAGGCAAGCGGCCTGTCCACACAGGGCCCCTTTAAAGCACTTTTATTATTTAACTTACCAGATATTCGTACTATAAACGTGTCTCTAAGTATTTTATAGAATCCATTATCAAATCAATTGGTTTCAGGAAAATGTTTGTGGGATTACAGTTCCCCAAATGAAAGTAAGATTCACACCCAACAAACACTGGGATTTTCGAATAGATGTGGGACATCATACGGTGAGGGGCCAAAGGGGCTTTTTAACATAAAATGCTGGAAATATGAAAAATAGGTCACCAATAAATTTGGTCTCAGCATGGAGTGTAATTGCAACAAAATGCTCCCGAGTAAAATTGAGGAGTTCGCGAGCAGTGGTGGCACAGTCGCAAACCATCTGGTGTGTTACAAGAGAAGCTCTAAACATTGCCGGGAAATCTAGTAGGTTATCAGGTATGTAAGCACAGAATAACTTTCTGCCCATGTGCTGGAAGGCCATGACTTGGTGGGCGTCTTTGAAACAACATGAATGCATTGAAATATATGTATTGTAGTTGTTTTGGTCAATTTTCCCTCTGTCCATGGATCAAGTAACTTGTCATATTTACTATTTGAAATGGATTTAAAAAATAAGTCTTATGTAAGGTACCCACATTATGAAGCACATTTTGTTTACGTCAGGTCAGTAGTTATTGCCTGGCGGGCATTTCCTGTGCTTAAATGCAACAGGTTTCTTTCCAATATGTTTCACCTAATCAGACAACGGGTTACTGCAAGAACTGCGCTCCTAAACTGATTCAGACTGACAAACTGTATTGTTATAAATTTTAAGACGTTAAATTGCGGTTGAAAGAGAGCGGGTACTGGTTGTTCCTTGCAACACTATATTCTTAAATACAAACTCCAAATGTACAATTATTGAACTCCGGAACTTTTAACTTCGCGTTCTAGCCTCGTAGTTCTGATTTGGTTACCTCTGGCTTCACGCGCTCTCCCTTTCAACGCAAACTTTGCTTTCCGATCTCCAGGGTCCTCTTTGTCCGGCGTCTTGATTTATTTCAGCTTACATACATATACACACAAAAAATAGCACTCTCTAGTTTAAATGCCACGTGTTGATTAATTTGTTGTCAGTGACAGCCTGAGTAAAACTCAGACGCACACAAGCACATCCTCTACACTCTCACTCACACGCAGTTCTCCCTCCCCTTTCTCTCTAACCCTCGCTCTCTCTTATTGCTTACCCATTCACTCCAACGCACGGATTACCGAGAGGTAGGGGGACAAAATCAAAACAAAAGTCTTACTTTTTCGGTGGACCTCCTTTTAGCCGTTGGAGAGAAAACGACAAACTTCGTTGCAAATTGTTTCTTCCTAAATTTAACGTATTGGTATAACTATAGCCTATACGCAAAACTAAACAATTCGCTTTAATTAATATATTTGAGGGTCTGTCCCATATAGCCAAAAGCTTTGAGCGTAGTGTAAAGCAGATTGAGACATATCGAGTTCCCTTTAAAAGGATCATTTCATGTGGGAGGTTGGACACAAAGTTTGGACTCGTGACTGGCATTCCGGAGAGACATGCATATCTTAAAACAACAAAGCAGCGGAGAACGGGGCTTTAGAGGGGGAGGACGGGGGACTTGGAAAGAAGTTACTAGCTGATAAACAGCTGTCATTGTTGGAAAAGTTCGACAGCGCAGTTTTGAGCACATACATATATTTATCAACATCTTTCATTGGAGTATTGTATTCATGGTCCCAAATTATTTTTAATCTTGTGATATAATAATATATATTGGCACATTTACGTTTTCTGGTCGTAAACATATTTTTGGACATCATATCATGTTGTCATTTATCGCTGAGTTTTTTTTTTTTTTTTTTTGTCTGTGCACTTATATTTTAATTTAAATGGGCCTGCTGTATTATATGAATTTCATCCCTGAACCCAATATTTTCACAGTCGTGGCGATCGGGTCTTCACACCTGTTTTAAGCGTCCAAGTGCACTTCCTTTGCTTGGTTAAAAAAGAGCAGAGCGGTGCTTGGTGCGTCCCAGGAGGCGAGTATCTCAATCCACAGTTGTTTTTGCTAGTTGTCTGTAACACTGACGATTCACTCTCAACGAAGGGACGAGAAAGTGCGGTCAGCACCAGTGTATCTACAGCTTCGAGAGATACAAAATAAATGGCAAACTTTTTATACCATTTGATAAATGGCTACCATTTGATAAATGGCAAACTTTGCAACCATTTGATATAACACGTGGTAATGGTATAACATCAAGGGGGAAAACATTTTTACTGATACTTTTACCAAGTTGAATTCCATATCACTGTTACGTCTTGATTGCTGAAAAAAAGATGCACATTGCACTATTGTGACACATCTAAGCAGCTTGCGTTGTCCTCATGAGTTGAAATTGCCTGGCCCACCTACACGTATGTATGCGTACATCTGCGCGAATTTGACTTCAATTTGGGGGGAAAAACTGTGACGAAGCTATCCGTTGAAATGGAAGATATGCAGACAAAAGAAGAAAGTGTATCGTGTTGAGCCAGATATCTCTGTTAGTTGTCAGTGTAGGTCCATGGGCAAGGAATGCTAATGAGAGAAAGCAGAGCGGGATGGAGTCTACCCCCCCTCCCTCCTTCTCTCTCTCTCTCTAGGGTGCACTGTGTCTCGTTCCTTCTCTCTTTCTTTCTGGAAGCAGAGGGGATCGATAGCTGACCCGATGGTTTGGCCAATGCTTTATTTATCTGGCCGAGCAATGATATTATCAGCCTTGAACGTTATATACAGCAAACGTCTTCCTAAATCAACACAAAGGGATCGCTTACACAGCGATCTGTGCTGCTACACCCCCCACTCCCCACACACACACACACACACACACGCACACACAGTCATACATCCATAGGCACGCACGCGCGCACACACTATCTCTGTCACACACAGACAACAGTCATATATAGCTTACTCATGAACACACACACACCTAAAACGGCCCATTATACTACACCCACAAATGAGGATATCTCGTACCCTGTAGTGTTGGATTTGATCCACGGCATAAAACCTGACGGGGAGGTCTGTGGACAAGTAGTACAGAATTGTACAGCGATCATTTAGATTGTTAGCAGCAATTGGTTGACTGCATGTTCGCCCATGTGCACAGCCAAGTGGTGCAGCAATTTTGTTGCATATACGACACACATTGGAATGAATCACTGTTCCGCCGGACAGCGTTTCTCAAATTTTAGTAATGTTATGAAAGCTGAAATTGTGTGAGAAGGCCATGCCACTGTGACACATTTAAATCCAGATATCACACCACTACTTTTTGATAAAGAAAAAAATAGCTTTGCAATAATAGTCTTTGATGTGTGCCCATTCATTAGCTAGGCCTACTGCAACTGTGTGTATTTGTTGACTTCATAGTGACCGGTAATGAGGTATACATTTGTAAAAATACAATAACAATGATTATACTTAAAATGTAAGCTAAGCTGTCATATTTTACATTATAGGCCGTGTAACTTTTGGGGTGGGGGTGTGCGATGTGTAGATCCCCTTCGCTGTATGAGGTTTTGAAAATAGGTTCCCTGACAACTGGGGATAATAAATGTGACGCTTTCAGACAGATATCTCAAACGTGAAATCGCACCCAGCTGCTTGTGTAAGCAAACAAATAGCCCCGTGTTAGGAGTCTCTCACTTGCAGTTTGATGAATGAAACACGACAAAGGTAAATGGTTATTTAACTCATTTAGGAGTAAAACTTTGGCACGCCAAGTATTTCTCGCATTCACTGGCACATGCCAGCGATATTTGCTTTATCGAGCCATAGCGGCCATTCTCGAAAAAGAAGAGTGAAGGCTGGAAAAATATATAGGCTACAGAACACTGCACATTGTTATAAGAGGCTACACCACTCCAGAACACCACAGCACACCCCAGACTATTCCTACGGTATCTTTTTTAGGGAATACATTAAATATAATTGCCACCGATTTTTCTCGCCGATTATTTTGGCTTTGGCCACTTCTAGTCAAAATAATAGGGACTTGTTATTTCAGACTCCGAATAACAACCAATTATAGGTTTAAGTGGAGTTTATACCAGAGGAAAATATCCGTACGGATCAAGCAAACCTTTAAAATCTTTCATAATTATTCAGGAAACGTGAGAAACACAACACCGATACGTTTAATATGTACCAACAAGACATAGGATTACGCAATGTATTAACTATGTTTGTAGTATGTTGGAAATTATTGCTTGGTTAATTGGGAACACATGGTACAAACCCCCTTAGTTTGAACTATTGCTCAGATGGCATATAGCCTCCCAATTTTTCTGTGACGGAATGGTTTTGCTCACCAGATAAAAGCGGCTATGCCATAGGGATTGTGAGTATATTTAGAAACGAGCAAATTTAATACTCAGGTCAACACTTTAGGAAGCGTCAGATATTCAATGAAATGGCAACAGGGTGTTGTGTGTACCCACAGTAAATGTCATACGGGAAAATACAACATTATCCAAAAATAAAAATTAATAACAATAATAATGCATTAAAACACACAGGCACGCACACATATGCGAGGTTGTGTGTAAAGTTAATTTCAGTTCATTCTTACTGGCTACGTTTAGAGAATACATGTGCGAGGGTTCCACAAATCTCTGATTATTATTAGCATTACGAATGTGATGTAAACCAAACTCTTGAAAACATAAAGATTCTTATTCATGATGGATCATAGGCTGATTAAAGTCAAATGTGGCGCCCTGATTCATTGTTTTTTTAACACATTACACACAAACCATCTGAGAATTTGTCGAAAGCACAAGTAAATATTTAATTGTTTGCGTTTTTAAATAGCGATTTAACGCTGACTAAAATACACAAACAAGGAATCAAATGGATACTTAGAAAAACATTTGTAAATGTGTTAAAATTACCTGTGAAATATCTTTGAGAGATATTGAGTCACCGAGAGAGAAAATGTGCTCGCGTTTTCACATCTCGGTTGTTCTGTGAGGTTTACTTGCTGCTAAATTGAAGCAGGCCCGAAATGACTTACACGGTTCACGAGTCTTTGCACTTGTACATGCAGCATAACGCCATGGCCAACGGCAATGGTCATTTTCGGAATGAAGAAGTTCTCAATATATTGATTTTGAATTACGCATAACGCGCATCTGATAAGAATAATACATTGGTATACATAAGTACTAATGCATATAAAGTAAATTGCATCATTCACACATACGTGAAACGAATGGGGGGAAAAAACAACATAACTAGATTCCCGAACATCTCCACCAACCCGCATATAAATAAAATCTAACACGAGTGACACTGTCAAACAGTTAGAAAACTCATATTCGCTATGGAACAATTCCGGCATATGGAGACATATTCTTAGAAAAAATTGTCAAAGTAAGCATTTTTATTGAAATTCTGGAGAAAGTTAGATCATTTCCTAATCGTCGTAGAGGAATGTGATGAAGAAACACACATTCTTCACTTAAAATCTTCCTACTCGTTTTTGCCCTACACTGTTGAGGCCATTTGCATAGACACAGAGCATAATGTGAAGGCTCCCCGTGTGCTGTTAAATTGAACAGTTAATCTTTATGCGTCGCAACATAAGGTTTTGCCCACAAAAATCATACTTTCAATACTTGTTAATTGTATTTCCGAGGAGAATACACAACGGATAATGTAATCAGTCATGTATGTCAGGAGAAAGCTACATATACTTCTTAATACTAAATGTTTATTAATTTATTCATGATATTTTAGAGAAACGAAGTACAAAGGGTGGATCCCCAAACATTTTAATGAGATATCCTTCCTGACAGTTCTTAACATTGTTTTTGTACTTGGCCTTCCCGGTAACCCTTACAAGGCTTCACACTTCATATCGACTGACTACATGTTACAATACACATTTCCCAGATTGATTACATATACTATTGCGGTTCTGTAGTGGATCTACTCCTGCTGAACGGCGCTTCCGTCAAGATGAAAAGGAAAACAAAATCCAATGCAGTTTTAAAGTGGACTACGTTGCTCCGCTGTTGTTAGATTATCCTGACGAGAGATGGATTGGAAGATCCGCCTTAATTGATATGGTGGGGAAAATATCCCTCGACAGAGTGCATTCTTCTAGTGCTGTCTGGGAAAATATTAAACATTCATGCGCTGAAGCAGCTACAGATATTTGCGCCAGTAGCTAACAACACAACCTGAACAACGCAAACGCCTGATTCTGCACGTATCCGTGTTTCCTTGTTTTTCGATAAACCCATGTCTGTATGCGCGTGAAACCTTACACAGAAAACCGCACTTCTAATCCACTTGAGTTATTTGCAAAACCAGTGGCATTCCCCCATTGAAACACAGCCTATGCCTAAACAAAATACATGCAGGATGTAAACGTTTCCCTAAAATGGTATTGGTGGATTGTAAAGGCCAATGCGTTGTATTTTTTCAGCATCAATATGTAAAAATGCTTTAGAAAGTGACCAAACGTTAATGAAGTCTACATTAGGAAAGGTGGCGTGATAAAGGGCCTGTCTCCCTTTTTAAATTTTTGGTTTTGCGCTTTGCAGGCTACTCCTCGCCAATCGGTCCGAGATTCCATCTCGCGCATCACATTAAAATTCTTGAGAGCAAGACGTTGTTGCCTACTTGTTTTTAATAGTACAGTCACCATCACACAACTCTTACCAACTGTTCCTGCTGAAAAAGCTGCATCGTGAATAAGCAAATCGAGGCAACAACCAATAAAATCCAAGAAACAATGAAAATTTCAAGACGAAACAAACAAAATGTATTTGAAATGATATATTAAAAGTGCTTTTGAATTTTCTTTTATGTCTTTTCTTTTTTCTTTTTTTTTTAAACTGATGATCGACTCCAAACACACTCATAACCAGAAAAAGTTTCAGGCGTGTCCTCTCCTCAAAATGTCCATGAGGTCAAGTTTGCCGCTGAGTTGCACGTCCGTAGCATCAATTGTAATTGGAAGTTCAACCATCAGTGATAATATTGTCATAGCGATTAGACTGTTTCTTATATGTCTAACTTTCTTTATTTTTCTGTTTTAAATTCTCACTTCAATTTTAATTCTTGGAGAACATAGCTTCGACAACATATATCGCACTCATTATAAGAAGCAAAAGGTTATATCAAAATTATTAGTATAGAATCACAGAAAACCTGGTTTAGAACCAGAAATATACAAAACAGAGAAAGATACATAGACACAGGACATTTGTTATAATTTGCTCGGAAACATTTTCCCGCTAGGTCTTGATTCTTTTTTTTACTGCGCATACGATGTTTTTCATTTTATTTGTATTTTTTTTTTTTTTTTACAAAAAAAAGAAAATAAAGACTAGTATTTTACAAAATGAGTCGTTTTCTTGTAGATGAGAGTGGATTTACACAAGAGTAAGTCCATTCCTTATTTTCTGTACATAATGTATTCCATCTCAGATCTCAGTCCCAAAAAAAAAAAAAAAAAAAAAATGGGGAGAAAAGTCCTGTCTTCTACGATGTTCAGAAACGAGGTCCTATATATAGTCTTCTTATTCAGGTTGCTTTTGGTCCTTTTACGTTCGTTGTCTTTTTTTCACTTTGTCATTCGGATCATTGGATGGACATATAAGGCCAGTTGAAGCTGCTCCCGGATAACAACATATCCCTTATGAGGGTTTCAATAGGAGTTTTACCTACCAAACGGACGAAGAACAGCTGCTCAATTACAGATGAAGAGACGGTGCGGAGAGAAGGCAGCCGCAGCAAAAGCTTGCCAAAGCGGCTCGGCTGGTTTGGGTATTGGCTTCTCACGTATTCCTCTAGGGCACACTGAGACTTCTCCTGTAGGCTTTCGATGTGAGCCGCATCTGACAGGCCACAAGCGTCTGAGCAGCCAAAACAGAACACAAAAGGACTCAGGTTATCATTTAGCATTAGCATTATGGGTTAGTGTCAACCTAAAATAAATAAAACACACTTCCATGTAATACTGTACGTGCTAGATCACTCTTGAACGAGAGGCGTCTGCCAAGCACGCAAATCACTATACTAAGTCATTTGGACAGAATATCACAAAATGCGCTCGCGCTTATGTAGATACGAAGACACGTGCATAAAGAAATACTAAAAAAGAGAATAAACTGAAAACGGTTTGAAAATGAAATTTCAGAAGTCCCAACATTTCATAGTTAGCCAATAACGCGTAGTGGTTGGTTTTTTCGTGGTCTATGGAAATGTATAAAACTTGGACAGCAGAATAAATCTGAATTTCCACAATTGTAATAGGGTTGAATTATTCCCAATGTGGATAATCCCGGCAATTTATTTGGCCGGTCTTCGAGGATGTGTCTTTCTTAGCTTGTCTTGAAACACACAAACAAGGCCGCTGGAAGTAATCAAATTTATCAGCAGGAGTGAAGTCAATAGTCACGCTAAAAGCACGTAAAAATAACAAAAATAGGCCATCGAGACACGTACATTATCAACACTTTGTTCGTGTACTATGTTGTTTTTTTGTACCAATTAGTTCAGCAAATGGAATACACATTGGCAAATTGAAGACCCACTCTGTAGCTCTGGATTTATCATAATGTTGCTCTTAGGAAAGCATACGAGGCAGCCGCGACTGTTCATAGCATACATGCCATGCTGTAACGCCTACCAAAAACCCTTAGGAAAAACACAAACATTCCGGCATGTGCACCGTTAGATTTCCCTACAGGGTTGAAGCGGTGTTGTAGCTAACCTGTAACAGACATAGCTAGATCTCTGAATCAGTATAATATATTAAACATCAGACAATGGTATCTAAAAGGCTTTTAGGCTGATCTTTATTTCGCGGAGCCATAATTCACTGTGGTCAGACACAATAACCTTATGAACTTGTGAACTGTGCTGGGGCCAGGCTAAGATCCCAGAATGATTTACAATGACCTTAAACTAAGCAGGGTAGGCCATGTATGCAAATCCGTTTGGATTAACAGGAACGTTGTAGAAATTCTATGTAAAACAAAGAATATGGGCAAATTTGTAATAAAAAAAAGAAAAGAAACCTTTGATCACAGGATCATCCGTATTGAAAAGCTTATTGAAATAGAACTATGAATTTCAGGAACTAATTTGCACAAATATGAGCAAATTACAATGTTTAAAATGTGTATCTGCACATTAGGCCCAAAGAGTCCATACATACACACGATCCATACATAGTTATATTACATTAGGCTATGCATATATAGAGAAAACATGTAGATCCAATAAATAAATGTAATCAGCTTAAAAAATACAGAAATGTTAGTTAAAGTATAATATACATTTTCAAAACTTGTGGGATAATTAGTTATTTCATTTCTAACATAGAGCAAATAATGTCCCAGCCTTAACAGAGGCTTAAACAACAAAAAAGTGACCAGTTCACAAAAATAAGAACGCACTGATGCATGTTAAGGCAACATTAATAGTTAGTCGTGGTTTGGCCTCATGACAAGATGGAACTAGGATTGTTATAAATCAGGATTGTTATAAAATATATATTTTTAAATCAGTAAAGATTTAAGTCTGTATTTTGTCCACACAATTAAGAATATATCCAGTTCTTAATAATAATAATAATAATAATAATAATAATAATAATAATGACTGAAATTAACTAATATATTTGAGTTCAATTTATTATTATAATAATACTAATAATACTAATAACAACGATAATAATAATAATAATAATAATAATAATAATAATAATAAATGAAACTGATCAAGTCATGGGGATTATCTAGAACATAAAAATACACAATGAAGTCAAAAGCCTGAAAAAAAACTAATTCATTTTAATATCCTTTGGCTAGCATAGAGTGAAGAGCTGACCCTGGTCTCTCTCTCCTCCTCAATACACGCGTTTATTCGAATGTATATATTTATTCGAGCATAACGTGTGAAGTCTATGCCTAAAATAACAGAAGTGAATATACAGAGTTAAAAGGAAAACATTTTTTCATTAAATGCGAAAGTATAAATATTCCTGGACACTGCATTCTGTGATAAAATGAGGTCTGTCTGGCAAATGATCTGTGTGAGTCTAGTCAACCAACGCTAATAAAGAGTATGATGGTATTCTCTATTTTATATTTAAAGCGGAGCTCTTTGAAAATGACTGATGTCATTCTTCCCATATCCCCAAAATTCAACCGAATTTCCGAAAATTGTTGAGCAGCTTGCTGGGATCATAGATTAAGGCTCTTCGGGGCCTCAGCAAGGCCTTGCACGATCCCTGCGCGTCTATGTGATTTGTCAAAAGCTCTAATATGTGGTTCATGCAATGCTCTGTTTATTTATGAAACGATATCCATGCCAACTAACGCTGTGTTTAAGAATTAAATCCACCGTTTTTATTTTTAATACCTATCCAGTTGCATATATGTTATATAGGCCGACGTGTTTACACAATTACAATATAATCAATTTGGCAAACTAACATCATTACACCCCAAAACGTTTCCTTGAAAAAATATAATAAAATAAAATATTGAACCCCCGCCTCCCCCCCTCTCAAAAAATAAAAAAAATAAAAATCCCATGGGACATTTTTCAATGTAATATAAGCCGTATCTGCATTAGGGTGGTATACCTCATCCAAAATACTTATTAACACTCACGATAGTTGAAAAGCACAGTGAAAGATAGTGGACCGTCAGCGGGAGATTTCACAACGTTATAAAATGATCTTTCTGGCTCAAAAGATGTCCATACATTGCGTTTCCTGTCCGTCAGCTTATTAATTAGACGGGACACGTGTTGCGTAAGCCATTATACACGTAGGCTAGGCCTAATAGTTCCCTAAATTTTTCACGGTCTGTGCTACAATTATGATGTTTTGTTATGTTCTGTATTCTGATTAAAACACAAGGATGAAGTGGGGAGCTATATTTTACAATGTATTAGAAAATATTGTTTTCTTGTGACCACAGTTCTGAAAACAGCACTGCGTGTCATCGTGGGCTATGTGGTCCTTCTCTTGCTATAGGCCCCATCTATGTCGGGTCACACAACGCCGTATAAATATTATGTAGGATAGCCTACTGTTTAAAAAAAAAGTGGAACTGGACACGGGATAGAATTCAGAGAGCATTCCCCTTATTGGGTCTACTTCTCCCTTTCTCTTTCTGCGAGAAAAGGCCTCGCGCTTAACGGCTCGGTTAACACTTACCTGAAGTAAAGAGGACTATTGCTTTGATGCAGCTGTACTCTGCCGAATCGACGTGTAGGGCCTTGAGCTTCTCGACCTGCTCCTGGAAGATACGAATGTGATCCATGAAAGCCACGACCCGGTCCGCGGACATCGGTGAGGCGTGGAGGCCAGCCGCAGCGAGCAAGGGGGCCACGTGCAAGGGCATGGAGCACTGAGCCGCGTTAAGCACAAACAACTCGCTCCACGTCAGCCTGAGAAGTGACACCTGGTCTGTGATCTGGAGATCGGGGAAGAAAGGGATGTTCCTTGCCCATTCCACGGCGCTGAAGAGCAAGCGAGCAGCCAGTTCACAAATGTTCTCGATGCCCATTATATTGTTGGGCTGCATGCACTGGCTCCCGTATCTGGAGGTCGGGTAAGGCTCGGCCCGGAGCAACAACGAGATGTATCCGGAGAGATAGCAATGCCCGTTCAGAGGGTCCCCGTTCGTCAGCGCGTACTGGCCTGGGTTCGGCTGTGTTGGAGGCATTCTTCCTCGCTGAACCGCTGACAAAAAGAAAGAGAAGGAGAGGAAATGTGCATCCAGAGCTGATAAACATTTGATTTTCTGTGCAGGCTGTATATTCCACAGAAATAGCTGAACTGACATAGCTCGTGCCTATTTGCTGTGAGTCCACGAGCCTGCCTTTACACAGTAATAAGAGGCATTAATTTGTAATGAAAATAACGTTATATGTCGTGGGTATGTACATGTTTTGCATGTGGATACGCCATTCTGGAAAAGACCATGTGCAATGAATTCCAACAGAATTTAATTTGAAGTTCCCACTACATCAGCCTGGCGTCTCACTAATTCAGTGTTTACCTATATATTTGTGTGCATACATGACGATAAATACACACACACACACACACACGCGCGCGCGTTTACTTCGTAATAAGTGCACTCAATCACATCTGAGATAAATCACTGCAAGAGCAACGTTAAAATAACTTATGCTATGATACTCGATATTAGTGGAGTGAACCCATTCAAATATGCACTCTATACACCCTCACCCTTGCAGTGCCTAAACACACGATTCACTAACTACCTGAATACAAAACACAATCATCTTTGCAGTTCCGACGGTTGTTATTATAATTTGCCTACAAAAAAACAAAAGATAATACTGACAAAATGAGTCAACACATTTATGTTTTATTATTGTATCCCGAGCAAAACCGCTACGGGTAATAGCGTCTAAATAAGTTGTGGCTACCATCGATGAGGGTACAGGATTAGTTATATAAAGAAGACATGTATGTCCTACGCGTGCGCTGTATTTTAAATTAATATTTGTTTTTAAGCTATAAAATATCCCGAGCGCATCTCCAGTTACCATTTTATGCCATCTCTATTTTCCACTATAGTGAAAACTATACTGGCGAGGATGGGATGTCATGGCCTCTACCGAAACACACTATCAAGCTAAACAAATCGCGCTAAAGTTCTGCACAGCATAACTTCTCTAAAATAACCGACATTATACTTGTCACACTACATAAGGGACCTGGCATATGCAAAAAGTCGGCAATGGCAGCTAATGCGTATATGCACAAGTATGTGCAAAATGCTACTTTTGTATGCGTACATACATCCACCACACACACACACACACACGTACAAACGCACGCCAGGAGATATGGAAATACTAACTGTATTTTTAAGTAAATAATTTGCCGACGTTTGCCAAGAGAAAGACACGGCGATATAGGTTTTAAATGGATCAACAATGAAATATGCTACTGCTTTGTTACAGGGCTCACTAGACCTACGAAGCGATGCATTTTTACAACACACAAGAATACATGCGCGTTTCCTTTGTGCACATCCTACGCACACAAACATACGTACACATACACGCGCGCATGCATGGTTTTGCACACAAATATACATGACCTTCATGTTAAATAACCTGCCGGTTTGTCTGTGGAAGTTGCGAATGTAGAGATTGCGTTAAAAAAATATATTCACCTTCTCGCCGCATGCCCACTTTTAAACATTTCTTCAGTCGACAGTACTGGCACTGATTACGATGGTGCTGGTCGATAGGACAGGTCCTGTTGGCACGACATGTATACGTTAAGTTCCTCCGGACACTCCTCTTGAAGAAACTTTTGCATCCCTCGCAGGTGAACTGACCATAGTGCTTGCCGCTGGATTTGTCTCCGCAAACCACACATTCAATATGCTGTTGACTCTGTCCAGAATTTTGGCTCTGCCCCTTGTCGCCAGCAGTCCCTGGCGTTGAAGGGGGTCCTGGCTGACTGGGGGTTTGCGGAGTGTGTGGTGCTGCCGACGCCGCCTGCTGTTGCTCCCTAGCCGGCTGAGCTGCTGGATTCGGGCCGCTCGGAGTTCCTCCGGCCACGTCTTCCTGCGGATCTCGCCAGACGCTAACTACCATTGCCATATCTCGGGCCCGAAAAGTGCTATAAAGCGAACTAATCGCTGGGATTCTTGTACGTGGAATAAGAGGTAATTTCAGACACACGACTGTGCAAAGTCAAATCGAAGCAGGCGATCACATAGGATGAAGTGGGAGCGTAGGACAATCAATACATTCAAAATACAAAGTGGCGAGCGAAAAAGGCACCCGATCAGGATATGCAAGTATCGGGAGGCCAGTTCCAAGGTAAATTGCAGTCAGCCATTCAGGAACCCAATCTTGGAAAAAGGAGCGCACGAGATGTAACAATTACAGTTTGGTTTAAAATAACCAGTTACGAGACAGGACCGATTCACCGAGACGAAGAAATAAAAATGAAATGTGTAAAAAAAAAAACCGCGATCCAAAGTCTGGCGTGAAATAAATCCCTTTCTTTTCTTCCTTGCTCCTTACTCCTGTCTTCACTGGTGGAAGAGAGGAAAAACTGAAGAGCGGATTTTTATGTCTATATTTTCAAAATAAAACTCATCTGGACCAACAAAACGGCGTCGTCGAAGTGCCCCTGTAGTTTCACCTCTCCAGCAGGAATGGAGCGAAAGAGAAAAGATAAAAAGAAAAAACAACTAATAGAATATGCAAGAAGGAGAGACCCAAAAATGAATGCGTTTAAACGGGAAGACCAGCAGAGCAATGTTTCCGAAACGGGGATCTGCGCGAATGTCTGTATATAGTGAACTTTGACACTACTATTGAAACTGACACGTTTCTATGGAGATCGCTGCGCCTTATATGGTGCTCGTGTCAAGGAGCCAAGAGAGGGGCTGCTGGCAACTGATAATCAAAGGCGACTGACTGGTCAGAGCCCTGCATTGAGGAGGGGGGTGGAGGAGGGGGGCTGGGGGGGAGAAAAATGGGAGGCTAAGGTTAGCCAAGCCTCCTTCACTCCATTGGTTAGAGTCCTCGTTCCTTGCTACCTACGACTGGGGGTTCTGACAAGCACAATTTACATTGAGCTCGCCCTGCGCTGCTATTTACTTTGAAACCTGATTAGTATGGGTCGTCTATTGTCACAAAAGAGGAAGAAACCCTGGACAGAATAGCCAAAAAGAGGGGTAAAAGAGGGGAACATAGCTCGGTGCACGTGAAATAAACAAACGTGCGAGGTGAAAGGACTCGAGCCGAGTCCCTCAAAGTTTGAGACGGTTTGTTTGAAGCTGCTGTCTTAATTATAAATGCTAATGTCAATGACAGTATTACTACCCTGGTCTGTAATTTACAATATAAAGAAATACGTGTGATAACACGCTTCATATGTAAACACTTTTCAAATCAATGCAGAAGAGAACATAGCGCAGTGTAAACGAAGAACATTTATGTCAAAACATCTATATTGCAAAAAAAGCAATCGCTCCAGAATCAGCCTTAATAATAGTGGCCGATTCTGATTACAGCGAGACTGAAACCCATGGCTTGAAAATCGACAGAGATATTGGAATTAATGGATACAACAAGGATACAACAAGAATTCTATGTTATGTCGCTATTATTACAGTAATTCCAAAATTAAGTTAAGTTGCTTGAAAATTGCATGGGGAATCCGACTGTCTGTATCGAGACAGAGAAGCCTGCGCCGTAGACTTAAAATGTCTGGATCGGACTGCCATCTAGCGTACAGTAGACAATTACAGGGGCACAGTGCTGCATAATTTATTGTAATCAAGTAGGCTACTCTTTAAAGAAATGTTTTATACATAAATGTATATGCGTTTTTAAAGCACTATCACAATTGTTGTGCAACAGTGCAACAAATAATTCGCATCTTTGTCACTTTGCAAGCATGTTTACTAAATAAATTACCCGAAAAAAAAAGTTACAAAAAGAAAAAGAAAGGCATTCTGCTTCCTTATAAAAGAAAAGTATTGTGCGTTAATATGTAGGCTACACCAATAATCGGGTTGACATGCGTATATATTCATATACGCACAAATATGATGGCAAATGTGCTAGTGCATTCCTTTTCAACTCTTAAGTTCATCAGCATAATAGTTTTATAAGACAAATGCTTGTAGTAGTGAACGGTCAGGGCCAGTGCGGGTTTATAGTTGGTATTACTTCGTAAATGCAACGCACAAATAGCAAAGCCGCAGCAGTAGCCTACAATAGGACGCAAATGTAGAAGCGCTGCACTGGTAACTGCAGTTCTGGGGGGATGTCTGTTTTTGACTATTCAGCAACGGCGCTTTCCGCGTTCCTCTCCCCGCTGTTCCAAATAAACTCTCGGTCATGTCTTCTGCTTCTTGAAAAGGTGAAACGAATAAGATTAAATCAGACAAAGGGAAAGTTCTGTAAGTGTATCATCAAGATTTTACTCCACAGATTGCGATGAGAGCGCGAGGGAGAGAGAGAGGGAGAGGGAATAGCGAATGGGAGAAGAGGGAAGAAGGCTCGCACGAAAACAGCGAGGCAAAAGAGGGAAAGTGGACCCTAGGACATTTAAAGAAGAAGCAGCCATGGAAAGCTGTTATGTGTGGATGGCAGATCGAAGCATCCGAATTAAACGTATTTCCGACTGGTAAGTACACAATTTCTTTGTACTAGACTATTCAACTCATAATTAGCCGTAATAGTCAAAAATAGATTTTCACACTAGCTATGACATGACCACAAGCAAACCAGTAAATGCTATTTTCTGTGTGCATGGCATACAAGATATGGAAGCTTCCTTAACACACATTTCAGAAAAATCAGCAATTGAGTGTGTGTGTGTTTTTAAAAAAAATTAAAATTCTCAGTGCGAGTTCCTCCTTTATATACTGACATAATCTGTTGATGTTGGTGGAACGATATATGTATACTGGCGGGCTAACATATTTGAAGAAAAATATTTTCCAAATCGTATAAGCTTCTCACCTGCTGTAGCGCGTATTTGTTGTTTAAACACATAATGAAAAGATCGATAGCAGCCTGTTTGTCTAAGCGATAGTGTCAACGGATTGAAAGGACAGTTACACGATCGACTTGGTCACTGAAAGATCGACAAACAGGAGCACAACTTGCGAGTTACTGGGCAGTTTCGGTACCCAAGATGTTCATTCCAACGTAAAACCATAAAGGAAAATAAGAAGACATTACTTGTAGGCTATTGCATGCGTCCAGTTTACGTCTATCCTACATGAGGAATAGACTAGATGGTTTCCACTCCTAACTCGGGTTTCCTCGACGATAAATGTTGAGATTAAGACAGAGTGTTCAATTAAGTTAAGTCACAGCAAACTTACGCACTTCCTTCCCATATTTAACTACCCAAATTTCCGTGTGAGGAAAACATAGAAGAAAATGCGTGGGTAAAGTATTTTAAGTGTGAATATTTTTTTAAATGTTACAATGCTAATTACAGCAATGGACTATTAGCTACACCTGCGTCTTTTTAAGGATTTCCCATTTATTGAAACTACATTTAAATGTGCAACTATATGCCCAGTATGTGATGGCATCACATGTAATATCACTATAATCTAAATAAAGCAGTTTATCATGATCATCATTATTATTAAGATTAGGAAAGTTTTTTTTCTGTAAATAAGACAGCATGTTTACGGTACAGTTGTAAAAATAAGACTAGGCTTATTCTTAAATAACACATGGGGAACATTTTACAGTTAAATACACCTTTTGATTCATATATGCATACTGTAGACTATCTCATATTAAAACTATACATATTTACTGGCTAAATTCATAAAGAATAACATTTGATAAAGTGATAAACACATATAAAGAAGACAGTCTTTATGATATGCTGCTGCTCTCTCTCCCCCTTTAATGATACACGTCAAATGCATGAGCAATTCAAGTTATTCAACAAACATGTTTTGAACTTAATCTAATTCGTACATTTGATTCCCTCCAGGAATAGTTAAAAAGGAAATGCAATTCCATCGTCGCCAGCCTTCATGATTCAAGATCAGTGGGGAAAATAGCGTTGCATTAAAAATGCTTTTAAAATAACAAAAACACATTATGTTTACAATTTCTATACTGTTTTATACGTTTAGTGATGTAGATGTTACACGCTACATTAAAATGGATCTATCAAATCACTAGACCATTTAAGTTCAAATTAACGTAGGCTTTCATTGCTTTTCTCAATACTTTAAAGGCCTCTGTCGGGAAGCCACCTGTAAAAACAAGTCTTATGTTTCTCCGCCATGAGAAAGGGTTACAAATTACCCAGACAACCAATCTCACGTGCAATGTTTTCACATTCCCGCGTAGGCTCGCGTCGGCTTTGAACTGTGCGGGCAATTTGTAAACGTGGGGGTTGGTCGATGCTTTGAAATAAAACCATTTATCCACATATTTTACTTAAGCAGTGATATATCATGGAAACATATTTCCCAAAGAGCCTATTACTTAAACACTGCACGTGAGGCCTGGCTCATTCTTCGCAAATAATAAGAAGCAGCGTGTTCATACTTTATGTGCGAAGCACTTCTAAACGGTCAAAAAGGGGAAAATATACGCTGCACCTTACTTCGTTTAAAGCACAACAATCAATACAATATCGATTTACCACAGGATTCAAGAACTAATTGTGGATAATAATCAGGAAAATATTTCACTTACACTAAACAAGTTTGCATATGCTACTTGCCACCAGGTTAATGTTAAAGGCTATAGACTGATCATCTATTTCAAGCTACGATAGTATATTTCACGAAAAAATGTTTTAGTGACGACATATGCAGGTTTTTCATAAGGTATACAATTGTTACCTAATACGTTACTATTGGATACGATTGTATTTTACCTGCAAGTTATGCGCTTTCTTCCTTATATGTATCCTAATGATAATATTATGTTCAGCCGAATTAAACATAACGAATGCGCTATTATATTTCCCCCCTCCTCTAAATAACCATTGGCTGTTATTTTCAGTGGCATTAAGCTACAGAAAAATTAAGACAGCCGAAATTTCTGCTTTTCTTATAAGCACAAGCTGTGCGCAACTTTAATGTGCGAGTTAGGGGTTTTGTTGCTACTACCATTGCTTTGAGATTGAGTTGAAAGAAAGGAGGTGGGGGCCTTTGTCCAGTTTGATCCTCGGCTATTTCGGGGGCTCAGATTGGTGTGAAAGGGACTAGAAGGTCACTTGAAATCGCCTTTTATCTGCTGCCGTTTTCTATATGGGCCAGCAACTTTCAATAGACATAATCTAATCGCTCTTAATGGGAAGGGTATTCGTGAGAAATGGGGTAAATATCTTTAATCGAGAACCACGCCACCTTATATTACTACATGTAACAAATGCAGCATGGGCTGTCACACTTCAGTGGATTTTCTTATTCTTGAAATCAGCATAAACACCATATAACAGTTAAAGACATGTGTCACATGACGATTGATATCATGTTATTCAATTAAAATAAAGTATAAATAGAGTGAACGAGTGGACGCAGATAAGTACACTCGCGCTCGCCTTTTTAGTCAAACAAATTCAGGGAGTTTTCACTTAAATCAACATTGGAAATTAACGACATGAAAGAATAAAACACTGTAACAGCTAATAAGACAAACCAGATAAAGGACGTTGAGACGAGAAGGTGATTTTGCGCAAAATAAAAAAATTAACAATTAATATAATTACTCACATAATAAGATTATAATATTTTCCCCATTAACTTGCGACACTGGAGACATATACTTGAGCTGAACACTTTGTCAACCAAGTTACATTTTACTCTGGGTACAAATGTGACCTTTTTCAGTCTGAAAGTGGGGTGCAACTAAACTTTCAGACTGCCCTTTTTTAGCCAACACCATGCGGCAGGTAAAACAAAGCCATGCCTAATCACAAGGGACTATATTTGAAAAAGCCGTTAAGAGGCCGAGTTTACCCATGTTTCTAATTGGGCTTCAGCTATATTATATAACCAACTATAACAAATGGATTCGCACCTGGATAAGGTACAGTTCATTTAAAGACAGATGGATACACAACCAGGGACAAAATGGGCCCATTTGTTTCGCATAGTGTTTTATGATATTTTTTTCTAGTTCGCCAATACATCTAGCAGTTGCACGCGATGGATATGTCCACATATGTTTCAAACTGAAAAATGTAAAGACTAACTGCAGACAATAAGACCGAAATGACGTTTCCAATTAGCTTGTGGTTAAAGTTTAGTTAGAGGGACTGTCAGTTTATGCAATGGGTAATGGTTTTATTGCTCACAAAACCATCATCTATTTAGAGCATATGTGCTAATTAGTTTGGATGTCTCCGAGACAGACATCATAAATCCATTAACACTTAAGCATCCTAGGTTCTACAGCACATATATTGTACTTTTACTGTTAACCTAAAGCAAGTCTGAAGTAGGCAACAAACCATAAACAGGTTTTCCATATAGTCAACATGGAAAGACAAACACATTTCAATGTCGCAGAAGACACTTAAAACAAGATTATTTAAAGAAACACAGTTGAAAATTATCACATCATAGCAAATAAGTAATACAAATAGGCCTGTATTAAACATTTAAAACTAAAAAAATCACCTATAAATATAATTGTCATATTTTAAATAAATATAGGCCTATCGTGCCAAACAAATTAAATTGTGAAAACCACCAAATAAAATAGATTTAGTAGTAGCCTATCATTGATCTTGTTTTTAGTAATCTGGCTTTACATTAAAACCAAATTTGAACAAAGTTTCTACAAGTGAGAAATATTTAATGGTCTTAAATTAAATCTGCGAGGGTTACTTTATATCATATTTCGCTGTAGCAAAGTTTTGGACAACAATCTTATCCAATTCAGCTTCCAAAGCGCGAACACATCCTCGACTGCAGTGAGTATATTCATTGGTACAGAAGTTAAATAAATAAATAAATAAATAAAGTAGACTATTTTTACTGCATCTGAAAAGTAATTCTCGTGTAGATAACGAATTGACATGTAATTTCGAGGATGGCAAGTTTGAGGCATTATGGCATTAAACTATTGAATAAATTAATCAAATTGAGATCACAACTAAAATACGTTAGGATTATATTTTACACAATCGTTTATGTAAAAGAAAAAGATAATACGCATTCACGTTAGAAAATGATAGTAACTTTCAAATGCGTTTATTTCAGGAAATTAGGGACCAAAAGATTAATTCTTGATCAATGCATAGAGTATGAAGAGGCTTTTTAAAATTCTGTACGCGGATTACCTTTCCTTCCGTCGGTCTATTATCAGGAAACATACTGTATAGACAGGCAAAGGACACGGAGGCCCAAGCGCTTTACCTTCTTAGCATATTTGCAATCTATGCTTAACTACTTTTTAGTAGTATTACAATAAAATGACTGCGTAGAGAAGACAAAAGTTAATGTTTCTTAATTGAGCGTGGACTTGACTGAAGCCTATCACTTGAATCACGATACTGCTCAAAATAAGGACAGTTTTTGTAATTTTAGTGCCAAAACAATCACGATGAACTTGCCTTCACCAATCTATCTTTTGTTGGAAATGGGTGGACTCATTTCACGTAACTATAATAGGTTTCTTAAACACACACAGCAGGCGTTTAATTAGAATTCTCTTTGGTTTGACCGCCACCTAGGAGTAACATGGTACAGCTAAATGAACACGTTTACTCCAGACAGAAATGTGTGGTCCTAAAGCATTTCAGCTTTAATATTCCCCTAAAAATACACTCACTCCAAACAGAACATTATAGCTTTGGCAGTTAGTAAAGGAGTGCCTTTTAAAACATACACAGCCTACTACACATTAATGCATCAATAAACAAATATGAATATTCAATAGCTACACAATACACTCCACACACATTATCAAAAGCATTATATGGGAGCTGTGACAGTTTTTGTGGTGATGATTACACAATATCATATATCAATTATATAGTATTAAACAAAAGTTTTACAAAGATACTTCATAACATAAATCACTCTCACATCCTCGTCTTCCATGTATGAAGCAGGATTAGTCTTTCACGCAAATACAAGTAACTTGTCATTACTGTTAATATGTTTAACTGTAGAATGGCAAAAACGTTCTCACTTGACAGTTACAATGAATTTACCTTTCAAGCATCTCTTTGGCATGTCCACACATATTCCATACGCATGTGCATGCACACACCTGTACACACACTATATAGTGTTTTTCATTTGTGTACACACACACACACACACACACACACACACACACACAAAACACACACGTGTCAGTGTGAGAGCAAAAGGTTTTTTCTACAGAAACAACTTCAGGTAGATCTTACAGGTAATATTGAGAGGCTTCAATTTCAATCTTCTCAATTGCTTAATAAAATGTAGAAAATAGGTGACCCACGCAGTCAGTAAAACCCTATTGTGCTGCCATGCACTACGTTGCTCTATTGAGAAAAGACAACAGCCGTTATATTGCAGTCTTGCAAAGGAGAACATTTATTGGTTATTTAGCTGAGCTTCACCAAGCTAATATCAAGCGTTCAACACTCAGGCAGAGTGGAACAGAAAACAACTTACTCCCATGTTCAGGTGCACTCAATACATTTGGACATTTATAGACCGCATCTCCACCTTACTCTCAGCGCAGGTCAGTGCCCATATAATGTCGTAAGAGCTGCAGCATTGCTTCCCCTTGATGTACACAACAATGTACTTGTACCTGGAACCGACATCCCTGTAGCGTACCAAAAAGGACAAGGTAGATATTATATCATTTCCTTTGGTTTTTATGATCCTAATTTATTTTTAAAAATTACATGAGCATAAAAAAATGGCTCCGGCACAGGATTAAGAATTTAAGAATAGACGTGGTACTGTCTAGAGCACAAATACTGCATTATACGCATTAAGTAGGAAATTACTTAAAGCTATTTTAATGGCTTTCATCAGGCCTGACTTGATGAAAATGTCAGGCTTTTTACCTTAATAAAGTATTTGCTTGCTAGGATGTGTTCCGTCCCTTTAACAATATTCTCTGTTTATTAAACATTTAGGGTAACACCTCATCTCACTTGGTTGTTTTAGCGGAGCACAAACCTATACAGCACAATTGTCAGTCTGAAATCCACTCTGATAGAGTACACTTTCATCTCTTGTGGAATTACTATAATAACAGAGTCTTGAATTAACCATGAACATTTTGCAGTTTAGCTACTTTTTGTCCGTTGTGAGATTACCTCAATCAACATATGTGAATATATTGATGTACGTTTGTTTACATCTGTGTAGGTTTCACTAATATAAGAAAGGGTTCCACTTTGCAGGAGGCAAAATGGCTAAGTATCGGTGCCAGGGAGAACATGCTTGGTGCAGCAGAGTGACGCAAAGCAGTAAAAGACCAGTAATACTTGATGACCTGCTGGATGTATCAAATCCCGACTCTTGTGTTGGCTGTCCAGGACAGCTGCACGTTATCAGAACTTACGCGGGGGGAGAACAGGGTTGTGTCCCTGATTCTGTGGCCTCCTGTCCTCAGGCTGACAGTGAAGAGAACCTCGCAACACCAAACTTTTGGTAATCAACTTAATTCGCCTATCAAGAGATACAAGGACAGAGTGTAAAATTAAAAACTTCAGGTTGAATCATTATTATTTTTATTAGACAAGAAACTTCAGTGATGCACGGCCATTGGTAAAAACTTACAGCAATGTTAAAACAATCATCACACTGAGAACTCCGTTATAAACATAAATCTAAAAATAACGTCCAATGTGTGGACTACAATTTAGTAATACAAGGTGATTGATGTATAATGTTTATTTATCCAATTTGTCAAGAGCTTTCTCATCAAATGTATACATAAAATGCTGGCACCATGATTACAGAAAAAAATAAGCCGTGCATGTTCCACGCTTTCATGTTAACTTAAGTAAAACAATCTTACATGTGTTGTTTAGCTGAAACATTCTGAAGCCTTTTTTTTGGCGTGATCGTTAGTTTGCCAACAAACCCAAAACTGTACACTGCGTCTTAAATTTTAAAAAATAATAAAAACGTCGTTATTATATGGAAAGGGCGGAAAATCACCGGAACAAACTCACGGATACACTACTAAACACATTAAACATCAGCACACACAATTAAATACGGCACTCTGGTTAACTTCGAAACTTGCCAATAAATGGCGCAGTAGCGACTATTCTTAGTCGGTCTTCTTGTAAAGTTGCCATTCACCACGTAGGCTAATTGAGAATCCAATATTGTTAAAAGCTCAAAGAATCAAACCCAAATCTTAGTCTGCAAACAGCGCTTGTTTGGTTTTACCAGGTGATATATCGCACCATCGCCACTGCGAGTGAGACGAACTGCAATTCGAAAAATTCCTTCAATTGGTTCCATACAGCTCTTTGGTTCAATAAGAGCCAAAACCGGACAAAACGGCTGCAGCTATCCGCCGTTAAGCAGCCATCTTGGTTTTCAACTTTGACCTCAGTTGTGTTTTCATCCCATGCCTTCTCCATATTGCGCAACATGCATTAATTCCACAATTTCATTAATCAATGTCTAGTGTTGTTTATTGACCATTTTTGCCGTGTTTTAAAAAACAAAACAATTTTCTAATAAAGAGAAGTGTATCCTCACTGAATTTTAAAAACCTCACTGAATATTCATGGTTGATGTATTCTGTTAAGATATCAGGCATGATATGTTTGTGATAAGTCTGTATTATAATGTCTACCTTCCTGATAACATCGTGAAAGCACTTCCTGTCTATAAAGGACAAAATAATTAATTAGTCTGTAAGAGGGGTACAAGAAGAGGCCTTAGAATAGTGTCGTGGTTTATTGTTCAGTGTAGAACAACACAGTGGTGCAGTGTGCTTTGGCCCTGGTATTCCATTCTATATTTATTTTTATTTTTGTTAAACGTACCTTGGTAGAATAAAACAATTTGATATGACTCAGAGACGCACATATAATTAAAGATACATGGTCTTTAAAAATACACTTTAGGCTACCTATGGAAAGCTTTATTGAAATGCAAGTTTGCTTATATTGTCTTCCAGTAGCCTACACATGCATGTTGCTGATGAAAATATAGGAGTTCTTTTTTCCCCTCATACTTTAATCATTTAACACCTGGCTATTGTGACACAAATGATACAGGCTAATTTCTTTCTTCTTTATTACATCTGCCAGTAACAGACTTTTTATTTACTTGCAGGGGATATCCTTGTGCGTGATAAAGGTCTTTTAAGGTGAGTCCTATTGGCAATGTACGAATGCCATGTGCTCATACATACACAGATTTTAGATTTACATGCTTTGTAAAAATGTGGCACAACCGGCTGCTCATTGTTCACCGGCTCACTCACAAAGCTGGCATCATCATCATCATCATCATAATCTTCATCCAGTCACAACTCAGAACAGCCTGATAAAGCAGAAGTCGCCTTATCAGGTCGCCTGGTGCACTGCAGATATTAATTATTCCCCATTTACTTTAAAAAAAAGAGCCATTAAGCATAAATACATAAGGGCCATTACGTAGGCCTTGAATGCTGCTTGCGGTTTGACTGAAGTACTTTGGACGTGTTTCATTTTTTACTTTTTAAAAATGTTACTTTTCCCAGTTTGGAATTGCCACATCTCGACACCTGTCTCATTATTGTGGCATTCTCCTGTCAGTCCGGGGAGTGTCCGTCCTGTCAGACGACTGTTTATGTGTTCAGAGGACCACGCAGCCGCTGCCATGCACAGATTATTTTCACTGTGTGAACCGCTAGGTGAGCTGTGCAGTCAGTAGGTTATCATGGCGTACATGCACAGCTGGTCCAGGCGGTCAGCAGTTCCCCGATCGACCGGAAGGAATCCGGGACGAAGGGTCTGGTGCCACACCGGACAACCTGCGGTTAACACCGGCAGCATTTTGACCGTGGGTCTTACCCCCGCATCAAGGACTAGTGCTTTAGCCGGATGTGCCACTGGGGAAACCCAAGTATGATGTCATTATGATGTCATTCTGTCTGTGATCATCAAACTCTTTTGGTTGATGTGAGGCAGACGTGATTCAACGTGTCACGTAAAATCAAACCAAATCAGCGTGTCTGCATCTTTTTTTGCCTGGGGACAATTACAAATAATCACATGTTTTAGCTTTTAAAAGAAACCTGAAATAGGAGGTGGAACAGTCATTAATTCATTTAATGACACGCACATATCAAGCAATGACAAATTGCACTCTGCTTGCACAGGAATGGGAATTATTTTGAAACTGATAAATTCAGTTGAATCTCTTATTCACCCGCTAACAATTAAGGTAAAGTGTGTAGACATTTCACATTTATATGCATAGATGAAACCTGTCTTTTTAAGCCAAGCATTATTCTGTTACTCTGTGGGAATACAAATCAACAATAGACTCTCTACCCAAGCAGTAAGTACTGTATACTCCATTGGATATTTCTAACCTTTTTACTTTCAGGTTAGTTGACTTTTCAGCTTATCCTATCTTGGATTCAAACTCACAACCCTTTGGATTCATACTCCAGTATCCTGGGCCCCGTTCCTCGTACATGGATAACTCAGTTAGCTGGCTAACTGTGCTGAGTAAAACCCGGAACCTTCCTAATATGTAACATACGAACGAGCAAAAAACATTGTTCCGGGTTTTACTCAGCAGTGTTAACTCAGTTAGCCAGCAACGAGGAATAGGGCCCTGTTTGCTATTCCACACTACTGGGCACCCTCACTTATGTGTGCTATTCCACACTACTGGGCACCCTCACTTATGTGTGCTATTCCACACTACTGGGCACCCTCACTTATGTGTGCTATTCCACACTACTGGGCACCCTCACTTATGTGTGCTATTCCACACTACTGGGCACCCTCACTTATGTGTGCTATTCCACACTACTGGGCACCCTCACTTATGTGTGCTATTCCACACTACTGGGCACCCTCACTTATGTTTGACATAGTATCCATTGCATTATGTTTGTTATTCAGTGTTTGCTTCTAGGAACTATAATAAATGTCCCAAGGATCAACACACCTGTAAGATCAACCCAACATATTGCCATGTGCTCAATATTCCATATATTCTTACTCTATTACACCCCCCCCCCCCCCAAATTCCACCACTGTATTTATTGGACTCTTTTCAGTTGTGTGCCGGTGTTATTGGGAAAACTAAATATTTAAGTCCTGAGTCAATAGGTGCGCAGTTGTGTTATGCGATAAACTAAATATTTAAGCCCTGAGTCAATAGGTGCTCAGTTGTGCTACATTCTAAATAGTAACCCATTTAAATATCGATTTTGCAGCGCAAAGGGAAATGAGAAGAATGTCTTTGGGAAAGGATTGAAGGAGCATGGGTTTGTTGCCCTCAGCTACCTGCTTCACTTCCTCTCTTGTCAAACTGTGATGTTCCGTATTGTAGAGTGGCCTGGATTCAGTAAACATTTGTTCCTGACTTTGATTTAAAATCATGTAAATATGAATCCTTTTTCTTCACGGACACAGTTTGACAAGTTAATTTTGGTGATCGGTACACTCGCCAAACTCTGTCAAAGTTGAGAACAAATGGTAGTTGAATCCAGACCAGTATGCAAGGGGTCCCTCGGTATCAGTGCAATACAATATTGTCTTTTTTCCCTCAAAATACAGTTGAGGGAGTTTTTTTTTTCCTGTTCCCCCCTCAGGGCTGTTATAGTACAGAATGTCTCAGCCTGTTAATTAATTTTTTTAATTTGTGAGGAACCCACCTTACCCCACCAAACAAACACAAAGAACTGAGGTCAAGCAAAGGCGCGTGCCATGGATCTGTTATTGGGATTGAGCACGCTGTCTAACGCTCTACATTGCCTCTTTCCCCCTCCTTCTGATCGGTCTCGTTGCAGGAGGGCATGTTGGGAGCATAAAAAGCAATAATAACGTGTGTTAGTACAGTTCACCTGAGAAGCAAATGCAGTAAATTCTCGCTCTTTTATTGTTGAGGAAAACACTCAAAAGGCACCTTGGGTGGTTCTGTGCGAAAACAAAACCAAGTGAAAGCGCAGAACCAGGCCTGTATAAATCAGGCGCCCTAATTTGTGCACATGTTTAACTAAGGCCTTTCCCTAGGGTCCATTTTAAACAGTTTTTGAGAAGCTTTCCAGGGAATTGTCAGGCTACACCACAAGATGCATGCTAAATGATATCTTAATGATAACGTTAAGTAAACCATTGATAATTTTACAGAGAACGGCCCTGGGTTTCCAGTGAAATGAAGGCCAGATGTTAATGTTTGTTCATATTGTTGGAAGTTTCCTTTTAACCCATGATGTGTTGGGGGGGTGGGTGGGGGAGGGAGTCAGCCGACTCAGATGCACCTGTGTCACCACAACGCCTCGCTGCCCGCTCATCGCCGTGGATACTGCCATCGCCCACGTGACTCCAGAGGAGCGGTTGTAGGATTGGGAGTGTGTCGCCTGAGATGTGTGTGTGTGTGTGTGTGTACGTGTGTGTTTTGTGTTTTTGCTTCAACTGCAGCCCTGGCTCTTGTGTGACGGGACGGCTTTGTCGGATCTCCCAACTGGAACCCATGACCAGAGGCCTTGGAGCCGAGGCCAGCCCTGGTCGAGCAAGGGGCTCAGGGGAGGGGGGTGGGCAAAACATTAAACATTCCACCGCTCATACCTCCCACCGCCCCCCTATCAGTCCAAGGGGAGTTGGAATGTACCCATCATCCTTAAATGCGCTTCTCTTGGGGAGGCTCCGAAAAGATCTGTTTGCTTCCAAAACATTAGCTTAGACAAATGCGAGCGTTACGGAGCGACTTTAATTTAATGCTCCGAAGAGCAGCGCTTCATTTCAAAGGGCCCCCCCTTCCCAAGGAGGACAGCACTGTGAAACAGGAGACCAGAACCTCCCCCCCTTCCTCTTCTGCTCCAGGTTCGAGTCTAACATTTTTTTATGGGGAGTGATTTCCAGGATGAAAAATAGGCCATGGGGTGTTTACAGAAGGGACCTGGTGTAGCATTTCCAGAGACATTCCTCACCACACACCCAGCCCCCCCCCCCTCCCACACACACACACACCTCACCTCCTCCCCAAAAAAGAACAACTTTACAATCTGCCACCACACCCCACTGAATCCCACTGCCCGTGTCGGTATCAGGAAAGCGATTGCTGTTCTCGTTTAAGACGCAGCCGGTTAGAAGGTAAGTGGCACCTCCCATTACGATAACAAGGCGAGTAATGGAGCAGCCTGTCCCGTGGCTCCGCATTACTTATTCATGGGCCCCCTCACAGAACGTTGCCCCCTTGATCAGTGTTTAAGAACGACGCGTAGCCCGCCACGAGCGAACGTCAGCGCAACAGCCCCCCCGGGGGGAACGGGATCCAGCGGAGAGGATGGGCTTCGCGGAGGACGCAAGCCGACGTAGGGGATAGGTACCGGAATGTTGTTTGTGTTTTTTTAAAGAAATGTTTTGTTGTTTTCGCTTTCAAGGGTTTTCGGGTGGTGGAGGAGGCAGGGATGATGGTGGGGGAGGGGGGGGTTGTACAGCATACATAAATACATGAATAAATAATAAATGTTACCATATGCTTGCGTATTCAGCTGTTTTTTTTTCTTCTCACCTCTCAATTTTCAAGACTCATGCTCTGTCTGCCTACTGCTGATTGGTGTTCGGGTTCTTCCTGTTTTGGGGCTTGTCTGCAGGTCTCTTGGTTACGGTAACCGTGTACATTCACATAGCCGTTCTGGCGGTCCCCATTGGCCGAGGATCCACGTACATCATTTCACACGCCAGGCCGTAGGAATGCCATGGCCTGAAAGCCACTCTTCATCTGAAGAGGGGAAAGCCATAGGTACACACAGAGCTGAACGGCGCGTTATTACTGCAATGGAGGAATCACGTGCGGCTCTGGCGGTTCGGAGAGAAATTTCTTTCACTGATTTCTATTTGACATCTTCCTCGTTCTCTATCCCTTCGTCTTGTCATCTTCTTCTCTGCATCCTTCTGTTTTTCTCTTTATTCCTTCTTCCCTTTCTTTCTGCGCTCCAATCTCTTGTCTCAGCATCTCTCATCATTCCCAGCCCTCTCCTTTCTCTCTTTCTCCCTCTCCGTATCTGTTCCAGTCTTTCACCCCCCTTTCTATCTCTCTCTCTTATTAGTCCTAGAGTCTGCATTAAGCATTATTAATAACTATAACGGTAAATAAATAATCAGTATTACCCTGATGATTGCTGCAAAGTAAAACGTATAAAAAGACGAGTGTGCCCCCCCCCCCCCTCCCGCCCCAATCAGGTGACCTAACTGAGGAGACTACACCACTAAAACTAGCACCTTTCATTTATTCTTTTTCTTAACTTTCCCTTGTGATAATCGTATGAAACGCATCGTTCCCCGCATCACCCGATTCCCCGGTGTTCTCCCGGTGTTAGCGTAATGTTTGTCTGCCCGGTCCCCGGGGGGGCCACTCTCCCTGCCGGCTCCCTGATTCGCTGTGTAAAAGCAGCCCTGAATGATGGATTACTGTGTCGCTGCTGCCTGCGAAGGATTAATTTGTTTCATTGATTTCTCTTTAGGCAGAATGCCAGTGTTCGTTGCTTCCCACCTTTCCCGGTGAGTTCCAGCGGTAATAGACGGTAATAGTCTAAGACAAATCAAGCCGTTCTTGTAAAAATAGAACCAAATAACCCTGACTGGAGCTCCCCTGGAACGCTGGGAGATGCTTGCTTCCATGCCCACTACCACAATGACATTAACAGAGGGAGAGATAGGGGGAGGGAGAGAGAGAGAGAGAGAAAGAGAGAGAGAGAGAGACAGAGAGAAAGAGAGAGAGATACATAGCCTCTCAGAGCGGTACGTGTAGAAAACTTAAAGCAGCCACTCAGGGCTCAGAATGGATGTTTAATGTCTGGTTGCCTGGCTGTTGTGTCGTTTGTATTTGTCCTGTGATAACAGCCTCTGTTGCCATTTCTCCTTTAAGCTATTCTGGCTGTTTATTGTGTGGAACAGAGAAATGTGGCTGAATGTGAAGGTGGGTGGATACACATGCACTCACATATGCAGTACAATGCGTTACACCCTGTACATGAACACACACGCGCATACACACGCACACAGACATGCGCACACGAACACACACAAAGCTATAATATCAACCCAGTGTTCAGCCTGATGCTCAACCATGTGATATCACATAATATGACATAATATAATACGATCATCAAGCACATCCATGGAATATAAACTGGACATCCTCATTCATTTTGCAACAGCATATATATTGTGCAATATATGGCTGACAAAGGCTATAATGAGTGTATGGATGTGAAGTCCATCCCAGACTTCTAACTCTAGGCCTGTGGTTTGGGCCTGGACTATTATTTCTGGTACAGGAAGCTGGCTACATGCACAGTGAGGAACACCGGGTATGAGAGAGAAAGTAGCACCTCCTACATTAAAGGACTGAAACTCAAAGTAACGCAGAATGCCAAGTACAAATTGGTGAGAGCCTATGGTTGTGTCCGAATACTACCCCTTAACCCCTTTGGGGGCGCATATTTGAGTCAACTTGGTCAAAAAGCTTATGAGTGGGTGACTTTTCTCACAAATGGGGGCATTTAAAATACCAGGATTAAACTCTTATTTCCCGAGTTTTTTTGAAGGAATTCATGAGCACACTCATCCACAGAACTGTGCATTCATCTGACAATTTCAGTAAGACATAGAAACGTACAAGACATAGAGCGTATATGCATATCTATGGTACAGGAGCAGCACCCGTCATGCATAGTGTCCACTGTACAAGCCTCTGGAGGCAGTGTTATGATCTGGGGTTGCTTCAATTGGTTAGGTCTAGGCTCAGCAACATTATGCAGCAGTACCTGAGTACCTGAATGTACTGAATGACCAGGTTATCCCATCAATGGGCATATTCCAGGACGACAATGCCGAGATTCATCGGGCTCAAATTGTGAAATTGTGAATTGTGAGTGGTTCAGAGAGCATGAGGAATCATTTTCACACATGAATTGGCCACCAGAGTCCTGACCTTAACCCCATTAAAAGTCTTTGGGATGTGCTGGAGAAGACTTTACGGAGTGGTTCGACTCTCCCGTCGTCAATACAATATCTCGGCCAAAAATGAATGCAACTCTGGACAGAAATAAATGTTGTGACGTTGCATAAGGTTGTGGAAACAATGCCATGATGAATGCGCACCATAATCAAAGCTAAAGGCGGTCCAACTAAATATTAGAGTGTGCAACTTTTTTTTTTGGCCAGGCAGTGTACAAACTGATTGATATTCTCAAAGATTAAAAAAAATAAATAGTTTGATAAGAGTTTTGCAGGATTTCTTTCGCACACTGCTTGCAAAGTGAGGGGACAGGGCACATAGTAGACAGGGGTCTGAGTGGACAGGGAACAGGGGTCATATTCAGTCACGGCCTGTGACTGAATCCTCAGATATCACCAGTGGTGCAAGGCAGTGTATTCGGCCACAGTAAATATACACAGAATGCTCTTTGAAGCTGGTCACAATCCACACACCCTAACACAGCTAACATATAATTAAGTATAAATGGATACAAGTTGAAACTCCACACGGTAAAATACTTACCAGTAAAGCGAAGAAGCCATAGACTATGGGCGTGTCCGAATCAGCACTCTTCCACACTATTGAGTAGCCTTGGTGAGTAGATAGGACAAAAAAGTCGCTGAGTAGGTGAACATTTTTCATACTGCAGTGCAGTATACTTTAAACACCCGGATGACACACTTACTTCCGTGGTTTCGCTGAGTACATTCGGGAGCACACTTTTCAAGAAGTGCACAAACATTTTGGTTGCATAAATATGATGTGAAGCTTCATTTAAAAAAATTAAGCAAAACTTTGCTGACATTTTCCTTCAAATACAACAAAAACAACACATGACTGGCAGGGTTGCCAGATCACGCAAGACTTTACAGCCAAATGGTGACTCAAAACTAGCCCAAAATATATTTTAATAGAAATCATATTTTTACTTTTTAAAATAAGCGCATGCTTTGCGACTTTTCATTTTTACCCGGGACTGCATTTTGAAAGTATCCCAATTTAGCTGTAAAACCACGGACATGGAAACACTGGTGGGATGTCTTATGACCTGCTTTCGACACTTCCACATTACGGTTGGAAAATAGCATGGCGGATATTTTTCGCAGACTGCTAAACAGTGCACATTAAAAAGCACACTTCTGCCAGTGCACTGTACGCAGGAGACAGGGCACAGTAGATAGGTCTCTGATTTGGACATAGCCTATGTCTACAGCACAGATAGATGTTTACAGTCTGTATATATGTGTTGAATGCTTTTTAATGTCAACTACAGGATATCCAGTCATTATCTAACCCACTTATTCCTAGTCAGGATCGCAGGGGGGTCCTCATGCATGCTGAGATAGCATGCCCCCTGTATAGGTAGCTGAACTCTACACAGAAAGGCCCTCAGCCTTGGTAACTTCTAGCGGTGAGGCAGCTTTACTATCCACTGCACCACCGTGCCGACCACAAGAGGACATGCAAATGCAATTGGCTACAAGACACTGGGAAAAGTAGACAAAGCAATACACTGGGATTTATATTAGAGTTAGTTAGGGCTATAAGTGAAGATAAGGAACAACTTGAATCTTTCAATAGTTACAAGAAGCAACTGTCTCATTGATTGTAACTTTAATAGCCACAGGGTCACCATAAAACTCCAGGTTCCACTGTCGTAAATTATATAAAATTTGGAAAGAAGAGCCCTCTATGAAACTGTAATTAGTGCTGTAGAAGACCACGGATTAGAATATCCACAGTTTTAATGATCAAAGAGAAAATTGCACATCTCCCTGTCAAATAAGCGTCATTTCTGCTCCAAGGGTGCAGATGGTTTCAGACTGGCTCTGAATGCACACCAAGAAGAATCCCGACACTCGGTTTGTCTTGTTTCTCCTTTGCAAGCCTGAACAAAACCCTAAATTGACATGAATGAGTCCTCTGCTTTGACATGAATGAGTTTGAAGATTGCCCCTGCTTTGTTTCTCCACTTGTGGAACCCGTATTCCACTTTGGAAAACATCCTTTCTCAGAGGTTCTTATTTTCTACAAGTGTCCCCAGAAAGGTTAGTCGTCAGGTAATTGTCCAGCTGTGATCTAGCTTATCTTAATCGCTGGTGCTTTAGCACAAGCTATGATTCCTGTCATGAAGTGACCAGTGGTTGTCAAGTGGACGGCGTAGGGGCCTGTCATGTTAAAACCATTGGAATGAAGCCATTGGCTAGAGATTGGACAGAGAGGCTTCCTGAACCCAGAAAAGGGTGGAGTTATATGTCTGCAGTGACTCCAAAATGTTAACAAATCATAGTTTTTGTAATATAGAGCAACATGTTTTCATTGGTTAGTGAAGGTAGTGATGAACAGAGCCAGCGGGCGATTTGTAAAATCTTTACAGGGGGGAAGGTGTATGGCTATATGGCTCTGCCTAGGCTAGCTCCTTGTATTAGGAATATTAAATAGAAAATAGAACATATCAGCTATTTATGCATGTAAACTGATTGGGAATAACGTTAACGTTATGTCTTTTTGAGTGTAGAAAATTGTCCAACGGTCTTTCTGCCAACACAAGTGACACCTATGGAAACGAATGTAGCCGGTCAGAAACAGCTGGACGCGACGCGTCGCAACAAAAAATGCAATGATGATGGGATGGCTACTGTGTAGCTTCACTTAAGGTCAAGCTCTCTAGCTAGCTAGCTCCGATAACAGCTCAAACTCTGACTCACTCAACATAGCCCAACATCTCGGGCACATCAGATTATTTTACATTTTAATCACAAATGGGCAGGAATAAACTCACCATTTCCTTTTGAAAAAGGCCCGAAGGTCAAGCTGCCCTGGTCTTTTCGAAGCCACCATCACCAACTGCCAACTGTTTGCTAAATTCCGCAATGCTCCAAGCCGACGCGCAGAGCCAGCCAGTGAAAAGTTGCATAGAGCTCTGACCCCCCTCCCTCCATGTTCAGACTCGTTTTGTTAAAGTGAATCAAAACACAGCGATACAATAAAACATTACAAGAAACCTCGGGGAAAGTAGCCAATATTGTCAATGCTCGCAAGATAAAAAAGTTGCAGTCAGAATTAAAGGGATGGAAAGGGTAGATTGTACGTAACGTTAACAAGGGGGATGCAAGGGGGATTTTTTCATTTTGCCGTCAAAAGAGATGCCATCCCCCCCATCCCCCTTCAAATCGCCCCCTGAACAGAGCATGGTATTCATTGAGCTTCAGTCCCCCATCAAGAGCTGTGGCTCTTTTCCGATCACAAGAAAGCGATTGGCCCCATATCAGCAATGAAGACTCAAGCTTTGAATTCCATTTTTTTAAATAACAAATGTTAAAAAAAGAACAATTTTCAAAGCAATTTACTTAACAACCAGGTCAAGTCACAATCTATTCACATGTTTAGTTATAGATATCAATCTCGTGCTCTGAAGTCGAGTTTCTCTGCCGCTTTCAAACCCTTTGATGTGTATTGCAGTGCTGCTTCACTTCAATATGAATTTGACTCTAGAGGGATGCATACATCAAAAGGAATGTGTTTTATTGAATAATACCTTGTCTTATCTACTTGAAAATAAGACATAAGACCAGTATGCCTTAATTTGGTTGACTTGACTGTTTTATTTTTTTATTTTGTACTTGTTGTAATGTTGGCTTGTGCTTCTTGAGTGCCCCTGAGAAGGTCACTAGTTTAGATGGACCATTTGTAGCAGTTAAATTTTGATCCTACTTTGAATTCACAGAGAGACGTTAGAAGAAAGGGGATGATCTCCACTCCAAAGAAAGATGCACATTAAGCCTGCAAATTTAATGAATTTATGAAAACAATTTTGTGCAGTGAGCCAAATGAAAAATAGTACAATGTGCTTTCCAAAAAATGGCTTTCATACAAATGTGAGATTCTTACTGCTTTAACAAGCAGAGTGAACAAAAAGGCAAGTGAAAACAGTTCAAAATTGCGCAAATGCCACCTTGCACCTCGGCTGCATTCAAACTCAACCATTCTCACGAACGAGCGGTTGAGTCATGCTGCAGCCACTTGGTCAAATCCCTTTTCCAGACAAACAGCAGTTTAGAACACCTGTCTCGATAGCTGGTCTGCACAGTGAGTGTTTGTTGCACTCAAACGGAAATGCAGTCACACATGAATAATATACTTTTCCTCACAAAAAAACGTAAGCATACCTCAGGTATATAAAAACAAAACTGATAAAACACACACAGAATTGCACGCACATAAGTATGTCTATTTATATAGCAGACACATTGCATTCGGTTTGCTCTTATCGAAGAGATGAATGCAACGCTTGACTGATCTTGTTTGGTGATGAATTTGGCTCGCCTGTGTCAAGGGTCACGGGTGACCTATAAAATATTTTCAGGGCCTATCAATATCTTTGACATGCAGACTAATACAGTATAATATTGTAGGGAAATCGACACACCCCCTGCCGAAGCATCTGCTACGGAGGATGACCAGGGGTCATAGGTCAGTGGGTAGATTTCAGCCCCCCGCCTTTGTGGTTTCCCTTCATATGTGTGTTTGATCACTGCAGTGGCAATTATAAAGGTATACTTCAGACAGGTCAAAGGGGAAGGTCAAAGAGCAAAAACCTTAAACCAGTGGCCAAAGTCAAAGGTTAGGATGGTTATACGACGGCGCAGATTGCTGTTTTCCCCTCTAATGAAACAAAGCGAACAGGGCTGTATTTTCTGATGGTTAGCGTGCTATTATTTTCTGATGGTTAGGTTCATTGAATTTTTTTTGCTCATTCAAGAGTTTGTGGCCATTTTCATCAGTACGGTTTAAAATATTATACATGGCCCTAATCGCTGAATAAATACCTAAATAATGACGTAATCTGTCATGTGACTGTACTGTTTGTCTCTTGCCTCGTCGAAAGTGGCGCCTGCTCTTAACGGCTATTAAATATGAATAGCCAAGGTCGCGCGGGTCGCGGCGCACATTTAGCATGGAGCGAGGCAACGGCAAACACAAAAAGGTCAAAGTGGAAGCGGCCGCGCTGCCGCGCGCGGCACGGGACACGCCCGGTCCGCGCGTCCCACCGGCGGTGATTTATGAGCGTAGATAAGGGTGCAGATGGGAGAACGCTCTCCTCTTCCAGCCCCGTCACATTCTGTAAATCCGCCTCTTCCTCACATCAGTCACCATGTCGAGGGGAATCACAGTGGGCTGCCTCTCCCAAACCCCCAGCTCACACGTTTGTTTCTGAGGCACAACGTTTACCGCCATCACGTCTGTGTCCTGAAATGACCGTTTAATCTCTTTCACGAGCCTGCACCCAATGTCTCCATAGTATGACTCCATCATGGCACTGAGCATCAGCAGCGTGAACAGATTCTCTGATCTACAGTACATACACACGCAAATATACACAATACGAATTGATATGTTTATGAATAAGGCTCATAACTGTGAGAATGTAGTCTTATGAACATACAATTTACTCTTTTCATTTGGAGTTCCTATTATAAAAAGAGCTGGAATTGGAATTGGAAGAATATTGCTAAGTAGTCCTCACATGTGGCAATTACTTAAGAAAAGATTTTTGGTCGCTAATCTCAGACCATTTACTATGGGCAAGGTCAGGTTTGTAGGCCTCCTGACACCATGTTAAGTCAGCTTATTTGAATTATCATGATTTCTATCATGCACACCTGCTTTTGGGTTCTTGTTTTAGTTTTGCGATTTGGGGGGAGGGGTGGTTATAGTGCTCCCTTCTGGTGACCCGGTACTTGTCACCAGAGACGGAATACATGGTTGTAATTTGGCAAACGAAGCACAATCAGACCCATGGTGCATTTCAACCCAACACCTGGACCATACATGCAGAACGGGGCGGGGGGGGGTCATTGCACATTTAACCGTCAGAAAACAATTCATAGATTTTTTCCGCCCTCCTCCGTGTCTTCTGGGAGTTGTTGTCCAGTAGCCAAAGGCAGTTTGCTGGAAAAGACTGAACACTATTTGGTTTCCAGAACATTTCCAGGATGTTAAAATGTTCCCAATGTGTAAACTTGTTTCCTGAATGTATGTATCTATCATTACAAAGCCACAAATGAATGGTCCTATAATATTATTATATTTTGTGAAAAAAAAAATTAATTTACATTTTATCAGGAAGTTAACATTGTTCAAAGACTCTTAAGTTCTTGGAGTTCTTACTTTGAGCAAAATGTTATTGACAAGTATTGTTTATGTTTCATGAATGATAGCCATCAGGGGATGATACATACATCCCTTTGACATCCCTGGAACAGTCATTTTTACAGAACACACTTGGAAAAATAAATATGTTCTAAGACTGTCGGTGGAATGTTCAGCGCACAATGTTATATCTCACAATAAAACGTGAACCTAACCGTAATGTTCCCCAAAAAGTCTTGGAGCGTTTCATGTTAGCCGGTCAGCAGCTGCAGTGACCTTAGAAGAGGTGAACCGCTCACATCGGTCGACCTACGGACAAAGCTCATTTCCCCACCGGTGGCAACGTAGAGGCCGTCCGCTTCCCTCTCTTTTCTGGAGAGGACAGTCTGTTAATGTGCACCCGCTCGGCTAGGCCTTCTCCGGAAAAACGCTTGTGAACCGCGCGCCAAAACGGAAACATGGTCTACTGCCCGCGTTTTAACCTAAACCATAAAGGAATATTTTTCTTTACTCTAATAGTAATAAATTTGGTCTCCCTCCCCGTGCACACGCTTGTTATGTTATTCCACATGTTTTTCATGGGAAGATCAAACGACAACACTTAGCCGCGCCACGGGCAGCGGGATATATGCGCTTGCACCTTTTGCGCTTGTTTAGTTAGTCTTGATGCCATATGTTTTTACAGTTCGTTTTGAGTGTGATTTCTGAGATACGCCGGGGCTTTTACTGCTGTTACTAAAGCGACTGGTTTCCAGGTCACTACAAAGCGCGATAGCTCGCATTCCCCCGCAGACTCAATGGTAACAGGCCAATATCGTAAAGGATTACAATATATGACTAGGGACACAATCGAATCCACATATTTTATTGGTCATCCAAGTAAAATAATCCACGCGGGCAAGACGAACGGGCGCAAATTAGCCCGAAAGAAATCCATGAGTTGATTCTATTTCAACAGCTTTCATTATATCTAAGCCCACTCAACACCCTGGTAATTGATTAATATAGTCAATATATGTGTATCACCATCACTAAGAAGAACCTACACATCTTTGCTGCATTGGCTCTATGGGGAAACTGATGCCAGGGAGCCTGATAGAGACATTATCTTTCCCTCAGAAAAACCTTATCACATCCTCAAATGCTGTTTATAATCGTCAATACGTCTGCCACAGTAATCTGTATTTACATTCACTGGGGGTCATGGGCTGTCACATACTGTACTATTGGCAGTAAAATTATGATTCTATAAACAGGGGGATTCATAAGCATCAGTTTATACGATCAGGCCCAAGTATAGCATTTGATGGATTTCGATTGAATACAATATATATTTTTTGGGGTGCGGTGGGAGCACGGTTGTTTTTTTATTTACTCCAGGGATCATCTGCAAACACACTCATGGTTTAGAGGGTGCATTCACATGTTGATATGTCCTGCTTTCAGGGAGTCTATCACCCCACAGAATACGTGCCTCTACCTGTCGGCTGACATGCGTTTTCCAGCGGTTTATCTGAATATGAGCACTCGTGCTGTACTGTGAGTCCGGATCCTCTGTTCGCCACATATTCGTCATTCAGATTTAGGAGGCTGCATTTGTCTGCAGTCACCAGGAGAAAGATTTATGCCATAATGATCCCATGTCAAATCAACAGATCTTTACAGTAAAATATGATTTTATCAATACGCTGATCAATAGTGCAGGTTGGCCGTCGTGTAATTATTACAGCTGCTTGTTTCAATAAAGCTGTCAGGCCTCCTGCAAAAAACTCAAACGTTGAACTTAACAAAAAAAAACGACCCTCTCTCTTTTTCTTCTTCATTTGATTTATGTGCATCTCTTTTGCTTATTGGAAATACTATCAGACAGACAGCTTGGGATTGTGTTTCCAATGACACAACACAAAAAATGTGTGTAACTATGAAATATTTATATATATATATACAGCGAGCACCACAATTCATTGGACAGAGACACATTTTTTTGTTATTTTGGTTCTGTACTCACTTTGAGTTTGAAAGGATACAATGACAATGAGGTTGAAGTGCAGACTGTCAACTTTAATTTGAGGGTATTTTCATCCATATCGGATAGAAATGATAGAACCTTTAGTACATAGCCCCCCCATTTTCAGAAATCAAAAAATATTGGACAGTTTAACATAATGTAGAATAAAGTAATCCTTTTTTATATTTGGTCGCATATCCTTTTTTTTATGCCATGACTTCCTGATGTCTGTGACCCAACAATATCAAAAGACTCTCGATATCTTATTTTCTGGTACTCCTAAGCCCTAAGCGATACTATAACGTCTCTGCATTTGATTGGGTCTCTATGGAAATTGAGGGGTGGGACTAGATGTAGCTGTAAATTACACTGGAACAGTGTGGAACACATGGTTGGCTAAATGGCTCTAAGTCATCAAGGGTGTAACTTATCAAACAAGCCTTAAACCATCACTCTGCTGCCAGATTTGCAGTAGATATGGAAGGGTTTCTTCTCCTGACTTATTTTTCCATAGAGTTCAATAGGAAAATTTGTCAGGAGAAACAACCCTTAAAGTGATCCATCTATATCTACTGCATATCTGGCAGCAGTGTGATGGTTTGAGGCTTGTTTGACTCTTACAGCCATTTAGCCAACCATGTGTTCCATACTGTTCCAGTGTAATTTACAGCTTAATCTAGTCCCACCCCCCAATTCCCATAGAGATCCATTCAAATGCAGAGAAGTTGTAGTATTGCTTCTAAGTGTACCAGAAAATAAGATATCAAGAATCTTTTCTTTTGATGTTGTTGGGTCACAGACATCAGGAAGTCATGGCATGCAAAGGATACGTGACCACATATTAAAAATGATTACTTTACTCTACATTATGTTAAACTGTCCAATATTTTTTGATGCCCTAAAATGGGGGGGCGCTATGTACAAAAGGTTCGATCATTTCTAAACGGTTCATCCGTCATTGATGAAAAGACCCTCAAATTAAAGCTGACCGTCTTCACTTCAACCTCATTGTCATTGTATTCTTTCGAACTCAAAGTGCTAGAGTACAGAACCAAAATGATGCTCACTGTATATGTGTGTGTATGTGTGTGCGCATGTGTGTATGAAGAAATAAAAACAGTTTAGGCATGGTTCCCATTTTATTGTCACAGCTTTACAGGAAGCTTTATAAAAATATTATATTTTCAAAAACATTTTTTTCTTAAGAAAACCAACCACATGGTTGCCTATGGAGTAACTACACAATAAACACATTTGTGATTGACAGACAGCAGTGTTGTTTGTGCGCTAATGTTTTTATCGCCTGCATGTCCCAGGGAGGTGTTGTATTCCATCGCTAACGGTAACCATCTGGACAAACAACAAACCCTCCCTTAATATAAAATAAAAAAGCAATTCCATATAACATCTGTCAAAACCCTTATCATCTTCTGTCTCCAATGCAAGCTGAAGCACACACAGCTATAAAATGCTCAAAAAATCTATTGCATTTATATGATTCATTTGATGAAAGAATATGCAGCTATATTGCATACTCAAAGTATCATTAAAGATGGACTGACTGGGGCTAATGGCAGACACACTGAATGTAATAAAATACACAAAGTAGTTAAAAATAATGGGACCACACAAGACAAAATCGTGTTTCTGAGTAAGATTATATGTGTGTGACATCAAAAAATGCATGGAACAGTAGCACGAAACTCAGTCACTATGTAACTTCATATTTTGAAAGAAAAGACCATGAAGCCAAAATGCGGAAATTGGAAACCACGGAACACACGCGACGCACACACGGACGGACGCGTGCGGTTGCGTTCTAACGCGCACGTCCAAGGAGGCAGTCGAAATCAGGATTGCGTTTCAGTGGCCTGGTGTCCCCGGAGAAAGATGTCTGCCAATAACACTTAAAAGACAGAGCAGGAAAAGTAAGCCCTTTTATTACAGTTCATCACTCATGTAATTTCTGGCAGCGATTGTGATTACAGATCGAGTGATTGACTAACTAGACGTTCCTCCGCGTGAATTATGGAGGCGGTCCACCTTTTCGAGCCGCGCAGATTCTCGGGGACGGTTATACGTCTTCCACGCCGGCGCTAAATCAAAGCTCACGTCAAAGGGGGAAGAGTTAAATAATAACCTCTGCTTTTATTATAAATCTGTCAAAAATTAAACCTGCACAGGGGCCGGTTACAGCTGTGGGTTGGGGGGGGGGGAATCAATACGCCCATTAAGGCAGCTATTGATATACTGCAGGTGGGTTTGGTGGTGGGGGGGGTACCTTTAGGCTGAAGGTACGAGGAAGAGTAAGCGGTTCTGCGACTCCCTTTACACGGGATCGATGGGAAAGGAAACGCTCGCAGCAATCGGACGTTCAGACCCAGGGCTGGAGCAGACAGGAGCTCCGCTCTGACCCGGCCCAATCTATAAGGACAAAAGTAATAATTGATAATTCATGGGGATGTTGCCGCTGACAAGATGTACCTCAAGTCCAGCATCAGCCAGAATGACTGAGCACTCTCACATGGTTAAAACAGCAAGCTTCTCTGACTCATTTACATATTTTTGTAAATAACATGGAGTTTGTTTTTACATATACTGCATATACAGGTTTTTATCAAAATGCAAACTAAGAAAAACAGTTAAAAAAACGAAAGAAAAATGAAATGAACCCCACAATAAGCAAGCCCATTAAGTGGACTACATGATATTGTGCTCAGGTCTTTGACCATGTAGAGTAGCTGCTAGGATACACTAAATCTCTTGCTACCAAAGCCACTGAGGATGTGTTGTTTGTACGTGTGTGTGTGTACGTGTGTGTGTGTGTGTGTGTGTGTGGTTCGGAACTTTCATCTATTGTCGTACTGAGCGCTCTGAGGTAACAGTGCTTAACATCAAGAACAAACTAAGAGCCTTAGAAAACTGTCATGCTCGTTTGTAGTTCTCCAGGGGAAATAAGGAGCAGAGTTGTTTTTATTGTAATCATTCTGTTTGCAGAAAAAAAAAACCTCCTTCATGTATTGATCTCTGAAACAAATCAATTTCTCCCACACAGATGAGCACAGCGGTGCACGCATGGGACCGGTTGTAATGTGGATCGTGGAAATGCCTCGCCATAAAATTCCTTCCAATAGTTAGACATCTTTGGCAGAGCAAACATGGCGAATATGGCAAACATGTGTCCGGGTGGTACAGGCTAATGCCCCACAGAAAAACAAACAGTTCACCATGTTCCACAAAGCCAGTCCTGCGTATCTATAACCAGGTCAAATCACGGAATTGATTTGTCTTTTGGCCGACGCGAGGAATCAAAAGCGTGACTGTTGTCTTGGGGGGTGGGGTTCAAGTACTTGGTAGCAGCAGGGAGGGGTCAAAGGTCGCTGCTTTTGGCTTAACTGCTGGCCGTTGGCTGTGGCCACGCGCTTGTGCGACAGCAAGGGGTCAGCTGACATGGACACGTCCTTCCAGGCTGTTCCGGAGGAGTAGGTGGCCTGCTTGTGAACGGGCCTTGCGGAGCCTTGTGGGGGTGTCTGCCGCTCAGTGAGAGAGGGGGAGGAGAAGGGCCGGGGCCGGGGCTGTGGGGTTATGGGGGAGAGATGCCTGGTCCTCCAGGGGCCTGCCTGCTGGTCTCGGTGGCTGGGGCCAGGAGAGAGCGTGTGGTCCGGCTGGGCTCCAGGGACAGATCCCTGTTGGAGCACTCTGGCACTGCCACTGTCACACACCCATGGCTTACTGCTGGGCACCTGGAGACGAAACACACACGCACACATGCATGGACGCACGCACACACACACACACACACACACACACACACACGCATGCACACACACGCATATAAACAAATAAATGCACGTACATGTACAAATATGCATATATTCACACACAGATAGACATACAGTACATACATTTGCAAATACACCATCTTATACACACACTGTTTACAGTCTGACAGGTTGACAAATCATGTCCTTTTGTGCTGTAATTGGACTGGGGAAAAAAGCCCTGATGAAAGAGTTAATTCTGATTCAACATGCTAATATTTGTGCATTAAAAATCAGCATAAATTATGACGTTGTTTTAATGTTCATCTGCTTTTCACTCGATACAGAGGTTCTAAACTTCGCTTAAACTAAAAAAACAGAAAGTAACAATAAGTACAAACACACAAATGCAAAACAAATTCCCACCTCCATTACCAATGGCCTAGGGGTGATATGAGAGTTGCCAGCAGGGCGGTGCTCACCTGGCCACGGTTGGATCCGTGCTGTGGAGGGCACCTCGCCTGTAGCTGCGGCAGGCTGCTGGGCCGGGTTGCATCCCGGCCGCGCGGGAGAGGCGGTCTGTCTGGAGACGGAGGCGGACCCAGACAGCTGCCTCTGAAGCGCGGTCCCGCGGGGCCGGCGGCTCTGCCGTCGTCCGCCCGCGCCGTGATTGATGAGCGGCCATTTCCTGGCGGCTCCCGCTCGCCCGGGTTCCCCCTGGTCGCCGTGGCGTCTGAGCGCCCCGCTCCGAGGAGGTCTGTTTTATCCATGTCATCAAATGGAGCGTCCCCGGACCGGCGACTGACAGCAACCTCGCTGCGGGTCACGGGGTCCCCCCATCCCGCGCTGTCTGAGGGGGTCTGGAGCGGCTGGCGGGACAGAGCGTGTGCTACATGCATTAGCGCCCTCCCACCCGTCGAGTCTGTCTGAGATGCACTCCCAGCCCCATAGAACCACATCCCACACAAACCCTCCAAGAACCCTCCAACTTCCCCACACACCCTCATAAGGCCCTTCCACACTTCTCTATACCAACCCCATAGCCCACCGATTCGCCCAGTCAGGCGGGGCGACACTCCACTGACAGGCAACATAAGTAAACATGACAATAACAAAATAATTCAAATTACATCACAGTGATTATTACTGGGGGGTATACTACAAAGCAGGATTACTGAGTTAGCTGGATAACTGTACTGAGTAAAACCCGGAACCCTCCCAAATCCGGAACATGGACTGATGTAAAAATAGCTGTTCCGGGTTTTACCCAGTGCAGTTATCCAGCTAACTCAGTAATCCTGCTTTGTAGCATACCCCCCCTGGTCTCCCACAGGTCAGACTCAACCAATGGAATGTGTGAAATTGGGCCTTGCAGCGCGCCACCTCTTTCCCATAAGCGCCCCCGGTATGGCTCTCAGTCTCACAGACTATGGGAAACGGGGAGAGAGAGAGTGAGCCGGCCTGCAACGACAGGCTAACCTTTCTGAAAGCTAGCTGCATGCTTCTAATTGGCTTTATTAAGGGGCTTAAATCTAATTCCTGCTCATAAGACTGCCGGAGGCTGTGGTTGAATATGGCGCCCGACTCAACCTGTTTATGCCGCTTCGCCCCAATAATGGCGCCAAGAAGCAAATAAGTGATGAGCCATGTTTCGTTTTGGTGGGAGTTCGGCAGACACCGCTCTCGTCGAAAAGCCCTCGAAACGCACTCAATAAGGACTCAGCTGAGCCGCACATCAGGCACGATATTCAGAAATCGGGTGGCGGTTTGTAAGAAAAACTGCACCACAACATTTGACCCCATTTAAAAACTTGATACCAATTAAGCAGGATTTTTTGTGTAAATAATTCAGCAGTCTCTCGCTCTCTCCCTCCCGCTCCTCCCTCTCTTTCTCACTCTCTCTCTCGCTCGCTCTCTGGAAACAGACTGCTTAATGAAGCCTTCACTTCCGAAAGTGGAGCAGAAAGATGGCCCATTTTTCATTAGATTTCTCATTCATTATTTCCTTTATTTGTTCCCGTATTTATCTTTTTACCTTTTCATCGTAATGGTTTATTTCAATACCTCCCTGCGATGTGTCGCGGTGACGGAAGAAAGACGGAGACGGGAGGGAGAGAGAGGAATACTCTCTTGAGAGTCTGTAAAAGATGCACCCCCCCCCCCCTCTATTGTACACACATGTGGAAGTGTAGAGCAGTCAGGTGTGGTGAATGAGTGAGAAATACAGCAGCATAAATGCCGCCAGAATGCAACTGATTGACAGAGCGGGGGGGGGAGTACAGATGGGAGAACGGTTGTGTATGTGTGTGTGTGTGTGTGTGTGTGTGTGTGTGTGTGTGTGCAGGTGTGACTACAGGGTCACTCAAATCATGAGAGGAGAACAGTATATTCACGCTATTTTTTCTTTGTGAAGGATCGTGGCTCAGAAAGAGAGAGGGAGAGAGACAGAGAAAGAGAGAAAATAAGAGAGAGAGAGAGAGAGAGAGAGCGAGAGATACCTAGTGCTCGACTGAACACGTGTCTTACTTGCTTGCTGTTTTCTCTTGGTTCGAGTTCCATTGGCTGGGGATAGTTGCTGTCTTCTTTGAAGAGAGCTCCAGTTTCTGTGAAATGAGATTCCCTATTCCCCCCGCGCCTCTCTGTAATGCCAGAGAAACACACATCAGCAGCTGCACTCTGCTTTCAAGAGTTACCCAGAGTATGACTGGAGTGCCTGCCTCTCCATTTCTCTCTCTCTCTCGCTCTCTCCCTCTCCATCTTTCTCTTTCTCTCTCTGCACCTCCCTCCATCTCCACTTCAGCCTTTTACACACGCACGGAGATGTAATAACCGCCGAGCGGTCGTTGTAACCGTGGACGGCATCCATCAGGTTCTCA